>BRDA01072822.1:0-14876 GCA_036984385.1 Crenuchus spilurus | reverse complement strand
GTCATCATGGGATATCAATAATTTGTGCTTTGAGGTAGAATCATTTCATGTTGAACAATGTTGTTTTTATTTTTTCAAAGAAAAAGACTCTGAAAATGACTGCACATACATCCTATTCTGATGTGAAAATGTTATTTTAATAAAGTTTATTGAAGTTGTCTATGGACAAATATCTCCTATCCTAGTGGGGCAGCCATGGTCTGGTGGTTATCAATCTAGTCTTGTGACTGGAAGGTCGCCGGTTCGGTCCCTGGAGTATGGCACCTAACCCTAAACTGCTCCCCAGGCGCAATGGATAGGGCTGTCCACCACTTCAGGCACATGTTCTCACAGCCTTGTGTGTGTGTGTGTGTGGTTTTCACTGCACAGATGAGTTAAATGCAGAGGTCAAATTCTGTTGTGTGTAATCACATTGACAAAAAGTTGAATCTAATGTTGAATAAAATCTATCCAACATATTCCTAAGATCCACAATGCCTTGCAGAAAATATCTTTGGAGAGTAAACAGCTGTAATTAAGCCTTTAAGCTCACTGTCAACAATTTGTGAGAGACACTGAAACTGAACTAAAAAGTGGTGACACTGTGCTACCTCACCCTTCTACCATGACTGAGCAGCATTTGTAGATTTCATCATAGCTATGAAACAGCTAAGAAAAAAAAATCTTAAATAAAAGTATGTTTTCAGGGTTAAAAACGGAATGACCCCAAACATTTGCGTGGTAGTGTATATTAAAATGATGTACATCCATATCACTTAAGTGATAAATGATGGCCAATTTCTTGCTTTACCTCTACGTTATTCATCACTGGTCAGTTCCTCACCACACTGATGCTGTCCAGATATTATTCAACAGTTTTTACACAAATCAGTGTCACTTCTGGACTGACTGTGGTCTACCACCCAGCAGCACTGTGGTCAGAAACTAACTCTCGATAAAGGACCAGAAGATTACTACAAACAGCTGAGCAACAGTCTGTAAATATACACCATTCACAGGCTTTAACCTGTGCCTGTTTAAGCAGAACATTCCTGCACCATTCAGTCTAACATGTAAGTACTTACCTGCAGCAGATGAACTGTAAAATTCTCTTAGCTCCATCCAAAAAGTGACCGCAGGCTCCTCGTTCAAAAGACCAAATACACAACATCAACTTTAAGATCACTTCTATCCTGTACAGGACAGCTGGGGTTGTGTTCAGTTCCACTCATGTCACTGTGTCTGAAGTGTACGGATGTGTCTCTGGGATTGTCCCATGCCTGTACTTTGAGCTTGAGGAATAATCACCTTTGGAGGCACTTCCTTGTCAATAAAACTGGTCGAGCGTCCTTTGTCAGTCACTTACAGAAAGGGATGCAAATTATTGTGCCTGACCTGACAATTATTCTACTGTACAGGTGGTGTCATTTGCTGAGAGGACGATGACGACAGCTGGGCACTGCTGTTATTTCAGAGAAAAAACAGTCAGTGCTCAATCAGTGTCCACTCATAATTGAATTATGGAATAATTCAATAATTTATTTTAAATGTACTAGTATATCTCCAAAAATTTGAATATCATGAAAAAGTTTGTGTTCATATTTAAATTAATAAAGATAAACAGATACTTATCAGGTGCTAGCCTGCTACAAGCAACCAGAGACAGGTGACATTGGAGAGAAGTGACTCGTCTGTGCAGCCTACCATCAAAAAGCGATGACGGCGTATGACATGACATGACAGATACTTCATATTCATTACTTGTAAAGTATCAAGTCATTTTGTTTTTAATGTTGGCATTATTTGAAAAGTAATTTATTTAAGCTTTAAATGAAACGATCTAATAATCTAAGATTCTGGATTTCAGATTTTTAGCTATACGTCATACTGATCAACAGTAAAACAAAAAAGGCTTGAAATGTGGAATCACTTCATGTGCAATGAATATAAAATGACTTTTCACCTTTTTTAATTAATTAATGATAAACAATGAACTTTTTCATGATTTTCTTTATATGGCACTGTAAGGACATTTTTTCTATGACTTACTTTGCTACAGATAGCCTAGTTTAACTCTGCTCTGCTATCACATTTTCAACTCAAATCTTTTAACTGGACATTGTCACGCTCCACCCTCTTCCTACTTCTCTCATCTACTCATAGTCTCAGTCAGAACTCTACTTCCCAGAATCCCTGGCACTCCTTTGAACTCAGATGACTTCCCTTCACAGTTGTTCCTATTCAGACTCTGATTACTAGCACTACTTAAGCCAAGCTGTCACACCCCCGAGCCACGGCTGCTCCGTGCTGCGGCTTTTCTGCTTGTGTCTTTTTGTCATATGTTTCATGTCCACGCCCCCTGCCTCTAATTTCTCTGTAGTCATGTTAATTCTCTAAATGGAATCAAAGCACTGTTGTACATCGTTCTGGATAAATACAGAATATCTGCCAAATGCTGTAAATGTAAATGTTACGTATAAAACCCTTCCTGTTCTGTTCCGTGGTGTCGTTCATTGTATGTGACTGAATGTGACTACATGTGAAGTTGTATGTAAAATCCTCAGTCATTAAAGCCGTTATATGTGGATATACCCAGTCTTCGTGTCATGTCTATGCTCAACCTGAACACATCACAGAAGCCTTAAGAATTGTTCTTTGCTTGATATTGTCAAGCTCTATACACTTTAATGTAGTCCTCTGTCTTCTACCATCTGAAGGTCTTTTATATGTTGGCTTACTTCGCCTGTTTGGCTTCCATAGCTTGTTTCTCTTGAGACCTTATCGGTCCTCTGTGAGTGTTTACAGTTGAGTGTCTTGTTTTTGTTTCCTGCCTTTCCTGTGTCTTATTTTGTTATTTTTAGATGCGAGTTTTTATCTATATTGTCTTGTCCTAAGATATGTTTCTTGTTTAATATTAAATTTAATTTCTTATAAACTCGACCCTGATAAGGATTAAGTGGGTGTGATAATGGATGGATGGATGGATAAACTGGCGCTCATCTTTTCCTCACTACTGTCAGGCATTACACACATAATATTTGACACAGGTTGGTCCAACCAAATTTACTAGATATTTAGAGTTTAGGATAATTTTGTTTTTCAACTTTATAAATAATTGAAGTATACAGTATTTAGAAATGGTCCAAGCAATATCAATTTGATCTTGTTTAAGCTAAAAAATCAATTCAAGTTATGTTTTTCAGTGTATGTTCAGGAAAAACACAACTAAGTTATGATCAGAAGCTGACAGAGTTGTTGGCTGGCAGTTACCAAAGATACAAAGGGAGGACAAGGTGTGTGCACACAGGAAGTGCTGGACAATGTGTGTTAGTTACAGAGATGAAACCTGATACACAAAGTCTGGTGTTAATCATTCACTGCTTTACTGTCTCTTACAGGAAGGTTAACTCTGAGACTGACAGGCACCAAACACACACGTCACACAGCATTACACAATATTCAAAAAACCTGAAACCAACTCTGACTGTGAGAAGTGTATTCATGGCATTAAAACCACAGCAGTGATATTTGAGTAAGCAACTCCTTTAAATAATCAAGACAAAGTTATTTCTTGCAAATCAGTAATGGGTAATACCATGTTTTTTTCTTTTCAATCAGATACCAAGTAATTCCAAGGCTAATATCCTAAAATAGGATTGGTAAATATAACCCCAAATAAGATAAAATTGGGACAGTATAGAAAATGCAAATATTTTTGTCATTTTAATACCATCCAGAGTTTCAATATTCTCCCCATGTTTGTGTAGGTTTCATCTGGGGTCTCTGGTTTCCTTCCACAGTCCAAAAACATGGAGGTCAGGTGACTCTAAATTATATAAAAATAATAGAATCTCTGATATTTCTTCATTTGAACATCTATCTTTCAAACTCCTTAGCTCAACCCCATTTATTATTTCTGTTATTTATCGTCCTCCCAAACCCAATTCATCCTTTCTCTCTGACTTTACAAAATTTATAACACAACTTTGCTCCATGTCTATATCCATATTACTCATTGATGACTTCAATATCCACATACTGATACTCCTACTGATCAAATCTGTGCTGATTTTTTGGATATTTTAAATAGGTTCAATTTCATCCAACATGTTAATTTTTCAAGCCACTCTCAAGGGCATATTCTGGATTTAGTGTGTTCTACTGGTCTCCATATTGACACTCTTACACACACGGATCTCACTATTTCAGACCACTTAGCTATAACTTTTCACATTAACATCCCTTGTCCTCACCAAAAACAAAATCGTACAATATCCTTTCGGAACCTTTTCTCTTTCTACCCTTATAACAAATACTATTTCTGCATCCTCTCTTCCTGAACAACCTTCTACCCATGACCTGGTAACACATTATATAATAGTTCACTTACTTTCTGCCTAAATCAACTTGCTCCTATTAATACTGCATCTGTTTCTTTTACTCGGTCTGCTCCCTGGTACACCTCTGAACTACATACACTCAAAAAACAATGTAGACAATTGGACGCCTTTATAAGAAAAGTGGGCTCACGGTTCACAAACTAGCTCTTATAGACCACACTGATCGCTATAGAAATGCACTACACAGTAAATCTGCCAGTGTTAAATCAACACTATTAAAGTCAATATAGTGACTCTCAGTATTAATTTAACTCTAGTAGTGTTGATTTAACACTGGCAGATTTACTGTGTAGCTTCAGCCCGTACATCCTTTCACTCTGGTGTTATTCAGTCTGGTTCATCAAACCCTCGTTCTCTTTTTTCTACTATTAACAAATTACTAAAACCTCAGGATACAGTAACTAAATCTTTCACTACAGATCAGTGTAATTACTTTATGAACTTTTTAAAATCCAAAATTGACAATATTCGCCAGCAGCTCTCTTCCATAACTACCACCAACGTTGTTCAGACACCAGCCCCCACTGGTCTCCCCTTAAATTATCATGCTTCTCTAGCTCCCATTACTGCTGCTGACAAACAAACATTTTTTCCAAAATAAAACTCTCCACCTACCCCTTAGACCCCATTCCATCGTCGTTAGTTAAATCATGTCTCCCTGCCTCACTCCACTGATTCTGGATATTGTCAACTAATCACTTACTTCTGGTACAGTACCCCAGGCCTTGAAAATTGCTGCCATTACACCTTTACTTAAAAAAGCTGGATTGGACCATAATAACCCTGAAAATTTTTGCCCCATCTCTACTCTTCCTTTCATTTCTAAAATCCTAGAATGATCAGTGTCTCAGCAACTTCAATCACATCTTCATTCGAATCAGCTCTGAGATCTTTCAATCTGGTTTCCGTGCCAACCACAGTACAGAAACAGCTCTTATCAAAGTAATAAATGACCTCCTGATTGCCTAAGACTCTGGTTCCCTGTCCATCCTCCTTCTGCTTGATCTTAGTGCAGCATTCGACACCATTGATCATTCCATTCTCCTCCACTGTATACAGACGCATATTGGTATTACTGGTTCTGCTCTTTCCTGGTTTACATCTTATCTCTCTAATAGATCTCAATACATATCAATAAATAACTGTACATCTCATACTACTCCTGTAACATGTGGTGTACCTCAGGGCTCAGTGCTAGGTCCTCTCCTTTTCATCCTCTACATGTTACCCCTTGGACAAATCATTCGCCAACATGGATTTCAATTTCAAATTTATTTATCTGCTAAAACCATCACCTCTTCCACTATTTCTACTCTCACAAACTGTCTCACTGCAATACAGTCCTGGATGACTAATAACTTTCTCAAACTAAATTGTAATAAATCTGAGATGATTGTAATTGGTCCCAAATCTCTCCTCTACTCAGGAGTTCTCCCTCTTCATTGATGGTTGCAAAGTTAGCCCCTCCCCTTAGATCAGGAACCTTGGTTTCATTTTAGATCCCACCCTTTCATTTCAACCACACATTCGACAACTTACTAAAACAGCCTTCTTCCACCTTTGTAATATTGCCCGTCTTCGCACCACCCTTTCCACCTGCTGCTGCTGCAACTCTAATTCATGCCTTCATTTCCTCTAGACTTGACTACTGTAATTCTCTTCTTTATGGTATTTCCTCTACTCACCTTCAAAAATTGCAATATGTACAGAACTCGGCTGCCTAGTTACTTATTTGCACCCGCTCTAGAGAGCACATCACACCGGTCCTTCAAAAGCTTCATTGGCTTCCTGTGCATCAACAAATCCATTACAAAATCCTTTTGATTACATATAAATCCCATAATAACTTGGCACCCACTTATCTGACAGACCTCTTGCAGCTTTACCATCCTTCTCGTTGTCTCCGATCATCAGACTCTAACCTCCTCTTTCCTATCTGCAAATCCAAACATCGTACTTTAGGGGACAGGGCCTTTGTTATAGCCACCCCCACTCTCTGGAATGCTTTCCCCTTACACATCCGTGCGTCAGACTCACTTCAATCCTTCAAAAAACAGTTGAAAACTTATCTGTTTAAGCAAGCTTTCAACCTTCACTAAATTATCTTATCTCTTTGTGTAAAGTGTCTTTGAATTGTATGAAAAGCGCTATATAAAATTTATGCATTATTATTATTATTAAAAAATACTCTCAAATACACATTGTGTGTGTGTGTGTGTGTGTGTGTTTGTGTGTGTGCATGCGTGCGCACCCAGCAATGGATTGGTGCCCTGTCCTGGGCTTGGCTAGGATAGTGTGTAATGGCCTGCCCTTGTGTCCATTGAGGGGGTAGGGGACTAATAGCAACCATGATCAGGATTAAGTGGATGGATGGATGGATGCAGGAGTTTCATCAATGAGGAGATGTGTAAAGTTTCAATGTTTCACACCCACCAGATGAACTAATCCAATCCATAGGTTTTAGATGGTGTTTCCTGGTCACAAGTTAGATAATTTAGATAGTCAAGGTGGTTGCCCAGCTGGATAAGGGGAAAACATACCCCATCTTGGTCAGTTGGTTAAGCTTGTTAAACATACCAGCTTGCTCATGCTAGAAGCCCTTTGGCATTTGCAATTTCAAATTAGTGGCTAGCTAGTGAGTGCTCTGATAGATAGTCATTGGGTAATTGTTGAGTCCTCATTGGCTGAGTGGGCTATAAACAAGTAGTACAGTGGATCCTAGCCCTGGTTTTAGAATAGCTTCAGCCTATTATGCTTGTAACAGTTGGACTTGTAACTAAAGGTGTCCTCGGTGCTCATACTGCTGGACCTGTCAGCAGCCTTTGACATGGTTAATCACGACCTCCTATTATCTATGCTTTCAAACATGGGTATCTCGGATACACCACTATCATGGTTCAGATCCTACCTCGCTGAGCGTTCATTTAAAGTGTCATGGCTAGGACAGCTGTCCTCTTTGCACTCATTGTCCACCGGAGTGCCCCAAGGCTCGGTACTGGGACCTCTTCTTTTTTCCATTTACACCACCTCACTGGGACCAGTTATCCGCTCGCATGGCTTTTCCTACCATTGCTTTGCTGATGATACTCAGCTCTATCTGTCATTCCCGCCTGATGATGACTCTTCCATCACGGCGCGGATATCTCACTGCCTCTCAGATATATCCTCATGGATGAAGGATCACCACCTACAACTTAACCTCTCAAAGACTGAACTACTGGTCTTCCCCGCAAAACAGTCGGTTCAACACAACCTCACCTTGATGATCGACTCTCTCTCACTCTCTCCGTCAAAGGTTGTTAGGAACCTCGGGGTTATGTTTGATGACCAGCTTTCATTCACACATCATGTGGCCTCTGTTGCATGGTCCTGCTGCTTTGCGCTCTATAATATCAGGCAAATCAGACTGTTCCTAACGCAACATGCCACTCAACTCTTGGTACAAGCTGTGGTTATCTCACGCCTCGATTACTGCAATGCTGTGCTAACAGGCCTCCCAGCCTGCACTATTAAAACACTAAAGATGGTTCAGAATGCAGCAGCATGTCTGGTTTTTAACCATCCAAAACGGGCGCGTCACCCCACTACTGATTGAGCTACACTGGCTTCCGATTGCTGCCCGGATCAAACACAAAGCCTGCACAATCGCCTATAAGGTGATGACAGAGCAGGCTCCCTCTTATCTACACTCGCTCTTAAAAGCTTATGTCCCTGCCCAGTCGCTGCGCTCCTCCACTGAACGTCGTTTTGCTTTGCCTAACATTCACACAAAGCAATCCAGACTGTTCTCCTCAGTAATTCCCAGATGGTGGAACAAGCTGCCTACCGCCACTAGAGCAGAGGTGTCCCTCACTGGGTTCAAGAAACTCCTAAAATCCGAACTCTTCAAAGAGCACCTGCTCTAGTGATCCCAAATACTTCCCATGAGTACTGATATGCACTCAGCATTCGATATCCAAATGTTAATTCTAGTATACTAGTACTAGTAAATACTAGTACAACTCTAGTATTATTTTTTTCGCATCTGTACTTTCCCACTATTGTAAGTCGCTTTGGATAAAAGCGTCCGCTAAATGCAATGTAATGTAATGTAATATACATGACGAGCACTTTCCATCTGTGACACTATGTACTATGTAAGTTCTTAGTTGCATTTCAGTGCACATCACATAGACAACCTTTCATAAAGGTCTTAGTAATTAGCTGATGGATTCAATCACATGTTTAAAGTACATGGTTTAAGAGCAGACGGTCACTCTGTAGTGCTTCAATATGCCAGAAATGAAGTCTGGCATGTGAATATAATTAGATTTATGAACTCTTTTATGACTTTTGAAATATAATCTGTAACATAAGCTTATCCATCCATCCCTAGCCTTTGCTGAGTCTGATATATGGAACCATTTTACTACCTTTTTAAAAAAAGTATGTATGAAGTTGTTGAACAGCTGCCCAGTTAACCAGCTTTTAAGTTCAAGCAGTCAAAAGTTCAATTCTCCCCCTTCATCACTGTGGAAAAATCTTGCAGAATGAAAGTATATCAAGTGGTAGTAAATGCAAGTCTGGGTTCACTCGGCTATATAATATTTATGATGACATGACGACTTGATCTTTTTTAAGTCGTCAGTCACTTTAACAGCAGACTTCAATCCCAGCCGATGCTGGTTATGTTTTATATCAGCAGACAAGCAGGGTAGTACATTGAAGTGGACCTGGTCTCTAGACTGCTCTGCTTTCCAAATTATGCCCATGTAAATGAACTGCTCAGGCACAAGAGGAGCTCTGTATTCACTCCATTCATTACTGAGTGTTTTTAAGCAGGTAAAGGTACATTTGTACCTCTGATCTACATATGGCCTTGTCTTCTACCAAAACTTGACTTTCTCTGAAGATTGACAACTGCTTGTATAATAAACATTTTTGTTTGTAGAAAATCTGATGTGAGGCTGAGATACAGTCCTGTAATGAAGTAGAAGCTCCTCAGTAATATTTTGGTGCCAACCCAATATTTGCATGCCCTTCAATATTTTTTTACGTCTCTGGTGACTGGACATGGGTGGTCCTGAAATTTTAAGAATGTGTTTTCAAAATATCTTTATCAAATACCTTTAACTTTCTGAACTCACTGAGTCATACATGTTCTGTTAAGCAAAGTTTGGTTACGGCTCCAAGTGGCTCAGCATACCAAGGTGCAGAGACTATTAGAGGATCGCAAGTTCGAAAGATTTGGTGATGAACAACCAGAGAGGTGGGAGCAATGGGAGCTGAGTGCTGTTTGAACAATTGGAGTCAAGTTATCAAGGCTGGAATTTTCAGCCATTTTCAGTCTTTTTGCCCAGAGATTCACTGCCCAAGTCTAGAGTGTAGGTGTACTGACGAGTTAGTTGTCAAGATGCATAACTCAACAACATGGTAGACTGATCAAAACATTGTGTTACACTCACATCACTACAGAAACCTCCCCACACCCACAGAGAAATTGGGGACATCCGAAGAACTAATAAACATAACTCTACTGTGCCTTGCGAAAGTATTCACCCTCTTGGCATTTTTCATGTTTCAAGAAGATTAAGATCAACCAATTTAGCCAATGTGATTTTTCACACAACGGAATTTGACCTCCGCATTTAACCCATTCGTGCAATGAAACACACACACACACACACACACACTAGTGAACACACTAGGCTGTGAGAATTTGTGCCCGAAGCAGTGGGCAGCTCTTATCCACCGGCACCCAACGAGCAGGTAGGGGGTTAGGTGCCTTGCTCAAGGGCACTTCAGTCATGACCTGCCTGGGGATCGAACCAGCAACCTTCTGGTCACAAGACCAGATCCTTACCACTAGGCCATGGCTGCCCCCAGAAATATCGTTGTATTTAGCACCATCCATATTCCTCTCAACTTGGACCAGTTTGCCAGTTCCTGAAAGTCTTGGTCTAGCCAGTAGCTACATATGAATGTGAAGCCTGTATTCAGGCTTTTGAGAACAAGAGCATCAGGAAGTTGCTGAAGATCTCATGGATGATGATGATGACCACCGAGCAAGTCTATGAGATGCCAGAACTGAAAAGGAGTTACTGATGCACGTTAAATCCTTACGTTACCTTACAACAGTCATGTGATGAGGCAGCACATGAGAGCATTCGCCCCTTTCACAAATCCCAGAATGCACCGTGCAACCGGGAACATCCGGTTCACCGGTTCACCATGCTATCAATACTAAGCTACACTATCACGCTGCTTGCCACACTGGCCTACATTGAATTGATAGCATGCAACACAATAGCTTGCAACAATGTGTTTACACCAACAACCCACTGCATAAATTGAACATACAAGTTGACACAACAAGATATGATGTTTAATATCCAAAGAAATATTATCTGCATATAGTTACAAAAGCTAGTAGAGATCAAGTAAGTATTTACTTACCAAATAAAGTTGTAAACAGTGTATGTAGCGTAGCTGGCACAGACATAAACAAGAGAAAATAGTGAACCAGATGTTGCCGGTTGCGCGGTGCATTCTGGGAATTGTGAAGAGACCGAATTGAAGGAAGTGTTATGACTGGACTTGTGGAAGTCTGGAGTCAGAAGACCTGGAAGACCAAGAATAACCTGGATGGATAACATCAAGACATGGACTGGATTGTCAAGTGCTAGCCTGCTACAAGCAACCAGAGACAGAGAGCATTGGAGAGAAGTGACTTGTCTGTGCAGCCTACCATCATGAAGCGACGACGGTGTGTGATATGACATGGCAATGTAACAAAATAGGTAAAAAGCCAAGGTGGTGAATACTTTCACATTACACTGTATATGACATATGGGGCAACTTGTGGCTCCAAGCCTGCATGCCTGTTCCCAGAAATGGCTAGTTCAGTCCTAGCTGCTGCAGCCATGCCCCTAACACCAGGTTTCTCTTTGAACCCACAGCTAAGAAGAGGTCACCCATTCCCCTGGGCCAGAATCCATGACAAAGCAAGGCACTTTTGCGACTTCACACCACAACAGGCCCCTCAACTCTCTCAGGAGCACCTTGGCTTAACCCTCACTGTTGAAGTCATGATGATGGCAATAGATTAATGATTAGCCAATTAATCAGACTGATTCTTGATATCTTCAGATAATTAACAATAACCAATAATTTTTAAATAGGCTGGAGGTCACAAGGCTGGTAAACAAAGAAATGTCTGTAGGCATATCTGCAGCCAGCCTTAGTGTAGCTGCTATGGAATGATGTTAGAGCTCCCCTTAGTGTCAATTTTGCCATTCTATAGTTCAGTGGAATTGAATGCTAGATTGTAACACTCCTGAGATAAAAAATTAAGAGTTAATTTCCTAGTTTTAATTTCTCTCTTTTAATTACAATGTTCACTTTTTTGATAATTACAAACTGATTTTGATATCTAGGACCTAATGGTAGTGTTTCACTGAGAAAACACTAAGGAAGCCCAAGTGAAATATCTCATTTTATTTTTGTATGGTTTATAAGTGACAGAAGCACAGACTTCATGCTTAGTGAAGTATTTCCAAACACTTAAAACACTGCTGCTGGTTTTCTCCAGTGAGGCACGAGGCTCTCCCCCCGATTTCTTTTCTGAAGCATCCATGCAGTATCATGACAACACAATTAGCAACTAGTCAACATCAAGCTTAAAGCATCACTGCTGAGCAATAAAGTACAATTGTGGACTAGTCTGTGCAACCACTACTGGCTAATATGTACACACACAGCCAAACTGAACCTTTCACAATAAACAATTTTGCACACTTGGCCAATAAATTTGATCCTGATCCTGATTGTACTGAAAGATGTGAAAGTGATTAAAAATAGCAAACTGATGAAAAATAAAGTAGGAGATAAGATTTTCTTACAGAAAGAGTCAGTACATCATGAACATCACAGCATCAATGATTAATATAAAACACATAGTTTATTGTGAATAAAGAATCCAAAGACAGGATTCTTTCGTATGGGTGTTTGAGCTGTTGCAGGATGTAGTACAACCCCATGTTTACTGTATTAACCACTGACCTGTGTGCCCAGTAGGGAAACTGCAGACATTACCGTATGGTAACATAAGCACAGGCAGCACAGAATTAGCAGATATACAAATGAACCTCAGACATGAGTGGTGTTTAATGAAAGTCTCACAGTTTACACCAGCAAACATCTGAGGCATCATTGTGTGTTAATTTTCTCTCTATAATAAAGTTATAGGAAAATTATGTTCCTCAACTATTTTGATTGATGCACACAGTGTGATATTTTAGCAGTGGACTGTCTGATAGAGGAACTACTATAAAAATATGTTGTGCTTGATAAACAAATGAAAAAACAATTGACCACACTACATCCGTGCCAATACCTCAGATTATAGTATGACCCTCGAGTGTATTATTGCCTAATAAAAGAAGAAATAAAATAACATGTTAGATGTTTTTATCTGCACATAATAGCATGATGAAGCTGTCAGGCTAACTAGCTTAGCCTAATGGAAAACTGTAGCGCATTGTCAGTAACACTGTAAGTGCTATTGCCAGACTACATCTATTAATTTTTATTTGGTGAGTGATGTAGTAGGTCAGTTTTATTAAGGATTTGCAGCATGTTGTGCCCCAAATCATGTATTAAATGTCAGTTTGTCTGAACTGGCTTTGATGAATCTCATGGAATCAATTTATAGACCAAAACATATCTAAACTTTGGACACAAAGTAGCAGCTGAACACACTCATGACATTCCTTCTAAAATAGATATCAAATATTCTTCAGACAGTCCTTCACAAATCTCCTACACTTGTTTTGCTTTTCACTTCACCCCAAATCTGCAAATTCCCTACAGATGTCCCTTTAACATAATTTACGCAGGAAAAATGGAGACAAGAACAGAGATAGATAATCAGTATCATTTATTGGGCCATAATGACCATCTTGTAGGTTGTGATGTCAGACAGGTGGTGAAGAACCAACACCACATCACCATTGTGCTGCACTGGGATAGCATATCGAGGCCATAAAGATAAAAAAGTATACCATCAGAGTCAGAATCTGAATTTTATAGGACTTTAAAGGACGGCATTTAAAGCAAGCTGCAAAGAATCATATTCAGGCTATAATACACTACAGGAAAATAAGAAAAAAAAGGTTACAGACAACAGCATGTTATACTGGCCTGTTAATGTGACCAATTAATTGGTGGCTGATAATTAACTGCACTGTGGTTCTACACAGCAATGGGCATAGACATTTTGGCAGTGATGGAAGGAAAAACATACTCAGTACGAAGAGTAGCGGACAAAATAATAACAATAACAATAATTACAGTGATGCTTGAAATTTTATGTATTTCTGCACAAATATGACCTAAAATATGTCATATTGGATCATTTTCCTCAATAAATAAATGAGCAAGTATAATTTGTCACTTTTGTTTAACTGGGTTCTCTTTACCTACTTTTAAGAGTTGTGTGAACATCTGATGATGTTTTAGGTCATATTTATGCAGAAATATAGAAAATTCTAAAGGGTTCACAAAATTTCAAGCACCACTGTATATATGAATTATCATCATCATCATCCTCAAAGCAAAACAAGACAATAGGCTTGACCACACAGCATCCAAGTCTCATTAAATGAAATCAACTGAAATGTAACCTCTTAAACTCCTGGCTCGTCTCTTACAAATCTTTAGGCTTATTATCTTCTACCTACTCAGAATTAAAATAACCACTGTTAAACTAATAAGTATGTTATAAGAGTTTGCTGATTTACAAGAATGATCCTTACGAGTTTAAAGGATTAAATATCACATCAGACCTCTGACCTTTGCAGACTCTGCTTTCCAAAAAGCAATTACAGAATCCTCATATTAGAGAAATAAAATGAATAAAAATTCTTTTTTATTCACTCTCAAGATATATGAGAAATAAACTTAATAGATTTGCAGTATTAGAGTCAGAAACTCTTCTGCAAAAGTGAAGAGAAACAAAGTCAGTGTAATTCAAACCATAAAAGACATCTTTGTTGATGTTTTTTTTTTTGTTGAAATACTGTAGCAGTAGTACTGAAGTCTTTAATGATGACTAACATTCTCCCAAAATGGTCATACTGTCTGCAATAAACTCTTAACTCCATCTTCACTGCAGACAGATACAGTCATGACCAAAAGTGTTGGCATCCCTGAATTTTTTCCAGAAAATGAAGTATTTCTCCCAGGAAAGTATTGCAATTACACATGTTTCGGTATACAGTTGTATTGGAACAACACAAAAAACAGGAAAAAAGGCAAATTTGACAATTTCACACAAAACTCATTTACAAAATTATTGGCAACTTTTCAAAATTGAGGGTAAATAACTTTGTTTCAAGCATGTGATGCTCAATCAAACTCACCTGTGATAAGGCCAAGTAAAAAAAAAGAATTGGTGATCATCCCCGCCCGACCCTCTAAAAAGCACCCGACGTTTTTTTTTTTTTTTTTTTTTTTAAA
>BRDA01072820.1:0-37673 GCA_036984385.1 Crenuchus spilurus | reverse complement strand
CGTCGTCGTCTTTTTTTAATTTTATTTTTAAATTTTATTTAATTTTATTTATTTATTTATTTTGTGGCGCAAACTAATACTGTCTGTTAGAAGGATACGAAGCTCCCATCACGCTGGTATCGGATCCTGTAGTATCGGAGCACTTTTATGAATACGAGTACAAGTACACACACGTGGTATCGGACAGATACCCGATGCTGGTATCGGTATCGGTGCATCCCTAGTTCTGATACTAAAATGCAGTACCAGTTCAAGGTTTAGACACATCTGGACATTCAGTGATTTTTAATTATTTAAAAATTGCCTGCATTGTAGATTAATACTAAAGTCATCCAAAACTATGAAGAAATACATATGTAATTATTTAGTAAACAAAAAAAGTGTTAAACAAACCAGAATATGTTTATATTTTACATTCTTCACAGTAGGCACCTCTTGTTTAGATGACAGCTTTCTTGGCATTTTCTCAGTCAGCTTTATGAGGTAGTCACCTGGAATGGCTTTCAGTTAACAGCTGTGTCTTGTCAAGAGTTCATGACTTGCATTTCTTGCCTCTTAATGTCTTTGAGACATCAGTTGTGTGTCTACTTTGAAGAATCTGAAATCTAAAACATATTTTGGTTTGTTTAACACTTTTAAGTTTACTACATGATTCCTTATGTGTTCCTTCATAGTCTGGATGACATTTGCATGAATTACGGCATCAATGCAGTGTGGCATGGCATGGAGGTGATCAGCCTGGGGCACTGTTGAGGTGTAATGGAAACCGATAGTGGCGTTCAACTTCTCTGCATTGTTCGGTCTGGTGCCTCTCCTTGTCAGCAGAGGGAAGCATGAAGTTCTCTAAAATGTGCTGACTTTGGACTTGATACTGTATATCACAGTGGACCAACACCAGCATGGCTCCCTAAACCATCACTGATTGTGTACACTTCACACTAGACCTCAAGTAGCTTGAATTGTGTGTCTCGCCACTCTTCCTCCAGACCAGAATCGACCTTGATTTCCAAATGAAATGCAAAATTTACTTTCAGTGATAATTTTATTATGCTAATATTACTAGGAATTCTCCAAAAATATGAATATTATGAAAAATTAGATTTTATTCATAGTTTAATTTTGTCATATAATGTCAATGTTTATATTTATTACATAAAATATATTTAGTCTTTTTTATGTTATTTTAATGTTGATACATTTTGAATATTAATTTACTCCATATAATCTATTCTAATAATGTGAGATTCTGGATTTCTGATTTTTTTACTATAAGCCAAACTGAAGAACAGTAAAACAGAAAAAAATGAAATATCACTTTTTGTGTAATTAATATAAAATATGACCATTTTAAAAATTTAATTATGAACAACAATGAACTTTTTCATGATATTTTAATTTTTGATTTATTGAACACTTGTACATGTAATATGAAAGTGGATTTTTTCCCTCTGGATTGTTCCTTCAGCTGTGGTAAAATCAATGTAATGCATAGCCAGTTGTGGTATATTACTTTATTTCCTCTGTTAAAATATTAGCGATTTTTCCTTTTTCAGAACTGTTTTTAGATGTAAGTAGTAGGGATGCAAGGACATTCTGTTAGAAAAAAAGGGCTTTCAGGGTCAGAAATCAGAACTCCACATTGCCAAAGTCATCACTGATACTCTCGTCCCATTACGCATCACTCAGAACCTTCCCACAATGCAACACTCTTATTTCCCACAGCCATTACCATGCAATAATTGCATACAAACCTTTCCCACAAGAATCGATCCCTTGTTTCAGATAACATTAACCCCTTCTCTCCTTCTGCAACAGTAAGTTGATGCTCTGATTAAATTAGAGTGCAAGATGTAACTGTAGGAAAACAGAGCTCTATCTTTTATTACAATGTCATGATATTATGATATACTTTTATTATAGGTGGGTAACTATGCAAATAGTCAGGTATGATATCTAACAAAACTGTGTGTTAACCCTTTCATGTGCTGAAATCTGATTTTTTTTTAAATTTCATCCAGTTCATGAGTTTTTATTATTTTTATCATATTAATGCCAGTCTCAGGAATGCATAATCTAAGTACATTGAAATGTGACTATGAATAAATAATATAAACATGATGTTTAAAGTATAACGAAACTGGTTAGATGTTAATCTAAAGTCTAACAATGTAGATGACATCAGCCCATTTGCACTGTACATCACCCCCATTAACACTTTTCATCACCCCATTTACATTGTTAATCTCCCCATTTACACTGTGCATCATCCCACTTGTACTGTTTATCACTGCATTTACACTGTACATCACTCATTTTTAAATTTTCATCATCCTACTTGCACTGTACATCACCCCATTTACACTGTTAATCTTCCCATTTACACTGTACATCACCCCATTTACACTGTTAATCTTCCCATTTACACTGTGCATCATCCCATTTACACTGTACATCACCCCATTTACACTGTTAATCTTCCCATTTACACTGTACATCACCCCATTTACACTGTTAATCTTCCCATTTACACTGTACATCACCCCATTTACACTCTTAATCTTCCTATTTACGTTGTGCATCACCCCATTTGCACTGCACATCACTCCATTTACAATTTTCATCACCCCATTTGCACTGTATATCACCCCATTCACACTGATCATCACCGAGGATGCTTAATAAGTTTTTATAATTTTATAATAAGTTTTATAATTATAGAATTATATTTCTGAAATTGGGTTTTCTTGTGCCACTATAGCCAGTGAATCAAGTGATTGCAGTTATTTGTACTGAAGGTTATATGGAACTGAACTGCTTTGGTGGACAGTAATTGAAGGTGGCAGGTAGAGCTATGACTTCGGTGCCTCATAACCACACTGTTGTTTGGGATATTTTTACATCTTTTTGACATCACTAGAATCCCAGAGCCTCCATAGAAGCAAAGAAGAGTCACAGTTATCTTTTTAAATGCATTTGTGACTGATGTATGTTAGGTTGACTTTTCAGCCACACTGTATGTTTGCTTACAGAATAAAAGTATTTGAATTCTTCCATAATATAGATTTTGTGATAAGCACTTAGCATGTTGTAAGAGTTAAAAGTTGGAGAGAGACTAAAAGTCATCACAAACACCAAAAGAAAGTCAGGGGCATGGAGGAGGCTCCAGGGAGGCCCTCTGTGAGAACAGTGTGAGATCTTAATTGGATATGTGAGAGGTTTCTGGAATCGATTGGGAGAGATCTTGCCCTGGTAGAATCAAAGAAGCATGGCCTGCGGGCTGGTTTGTGCCCAAGCTGATTTGAGATTGCTGAAAAGTAAGAGGCAGTCATGGGTGTCATTCTTTGTGGATACTTACGAAGGCAGCTACATACTGCAAAAACTCATCTTCAGTAATGAACCTAAATGTAAACCTATGTAGGGTTAAAATGATCACGATCAAGAAGGAATGGTTCTAATAGTCAAAACAGCAACCTGATTTGGGCAGTTGACTCAGATTATGGCATAATCGTGGACAAACTCAGTAACTGGCACAACATATGGACAAAGCTTATGTTACTGCCATATGAGAATGTAAGAATTACATGTTAATATATTGCTCTGCATTATTAATTAGAATTACTTTGTTTGATGACCTTTGACTACTGTGGTCATAAATAACAAGGACCAACAATGCACCCATCCATACATTCATCCATGTTATTCGCGTATAAAATGAATGCCAGTGACCACGATCCAAGTACAAGCATTTATTAAATTCTAAGTTAAAATAGACAACCACAGGGTACACGATATATAGATCTCCGAACATGGAGTAACAACAACCAGACCAGACAAATCCAATAGGTGTAATCCAATTGTCAGGATTGAGGAAAGGACGCAAACGCAGGACTTCCCAAAATGAAAGTGATTTTATTAAAGTGTAGTCACAAACACTAAATACACTGTTCACAAGAGCTGCCACAAGACACAGACGACAATCCAGGTATTTGACAATAAGACCAGCAACTAGATAGGTACACAGGGGAGATATATATGCATGGATAAAATGATCACAGGTGGACACAATTAAGGGCAGGGCTAGACAACAGAACTTCTTAAAGAGACATGACACAACACAGAACATGACTAAACGTGACACCAATAATGTCAGAGTCAAAGCAAAGTTCAAAGGTAACCAGAGAATCTACATAATAAACATTTAGAAATGATTGGTATAGACACAAAGAAGACCTCACACAGAGGGATGGGTAAAAACTGACTTTAAATAGAGACATATTTGCCTCGCAATGACCGACTGGTGTGTAGAAACAAGCAAAAATTCTGGTGGCAGTTTGCTGTCTGGGTGGGGTATTGCCTTGCAGAGATGTGACAGCTTAATCCTGCTCAGAGTCATGATGAGTCCCATATCCTTTCACTGGGCACAGGGCAGGGCAATCCACCTTCTAGCCAAACCCAGGACAGGATGCCAAATACAATGCCCTCATATTCAAAATGGTAAAAATGTCACAACGTAAAAATCCAGGCATCCAAAGTCATTAATGCTAAAAGTTATTACAAAATTACCATGGGTACATGAATTGTCATTATAAGCAAAACGTAACATTTTTTGCCATGTTTTAATGGTGAAAAGGTACCTGATAGGCATTATACATGTATATGTAACAGTATACAACAAACATGTAAAGTGGTGTGTAAAGTCATCGGTCATTATAAGTGGCAAGTAAAATGACAATCACCACCACTGCAATAAAATGAAAGGCAGGGTGTGGCTAAAATGCCCTTGAACAAGGTACCTAACCCCCAACTGCTCCCCAGGTGATGCAGCTATAAGGTGGCTGCCCATGCTTCAGGAACATGTGGGCCCATTTGCGCTCTAGTGTGTGTGTGTGTATGTGTGATGTGTTATGTTGTGATAGTGTGTGTACTGCATGGCTGACAAGAATTTCCTTACAGTGATTAATTAATAAATAATAAATAAATAAATAAATATTAATAAAGTGCTTTTTCTTCTACTTCTTCTCTATTATGCACATTTTCACATCAATTCAAAACAAGCCCTCCAAAATGTGTCTTGGACATTCAAAAGATTCTCTGTTGTACTGTCATCGCACGACTCACTGCATTGGGCACGATGGCGTCTGTGAGGGAGGAGGGAAAGACTGTGAGTGACATCTGTTAGAGATGATTCCTAATAGTGACTGGCATCTGTGAAAGAGTCAGACACAATTCAGAGTGGCATCTGTTTGGACTTGGCGAATAGTACATAATAAAAGGAAGCATAATGAAGCCAGATTTTATCTTGTCCATCTTGGGAGCAGATGTTATATTCATTCAGGTTCCTACAAGCTCAACCTTGACTTTTTAATGGCTTTGGGAAAAAATAATTTGAAATAGTCTTTCAATATGTTGAATAGGAGTTTTGTCCTTTTATTATAAGGATATAATCAATAAACTGACAGATCAATAGGTTTAGCTTTGTTTTCGTGTTGCTCGCAGATGCTGACATTATTGGACTGAAATAAAGAAGAAATCTTGTTTACTACCAAATGGTAAGTCAAACAGATTCCCCAAGGCTGTGAATGTGTATTCAGAGTTATTACTTGCCACCTTGACAGTAACGTTCAGTATAATTGGTGGTGGGTGGAAGCACAGTGAGTCTGATGTGGAGATGGATTGGTTCTTTTTTCACAGCTTTGACAACAGAAATAGAACAGCACTTATTAGCTTTATCTTACAAGAGAAGCTGCAGAAAAACCTTCACACACTTTATAGTAGCACTACAATCCCTTCATTATAGTCATCAGATATAATACAACCTACTGCCAAAAACACAGTTCAGTTGGACTCAGAATAACCTTGAGCCATAGAAAAGATGAGCAATTTACGGAAATCCACACAGTGGTGGAAAGTGAGAAAGTGATGAGTTTGAATATTGATCACTTTCTTTAACCACAATTGAAACATTGTGCCAATCATACAGAGGAGAGTTACTATATCATATCAATCCTCAACTCAAATTGATTCCCACTTCTGTTCTAAGTCATGATAACACCAGGGTCAGATTGAGATCCTGCCGTGCCCTGGGCTCCACTTCTACTTGAGATTGGTGACAACCAAAAACTGTTATTTTATGAGATTATTTAGATAATTAAAAAAAAATGATTTAATATTGTTTTAAACAACTGGGCATGCCTGGAACTGTCTGGAACAACTGTTTTTTTATATACAAATCAATAGGAAAATATATTAAAACCTCTTTACGTCAATTAATATATTAATAAAAATGTATTACAATTATTCTACAAAAAACAGAAGATATACCCAAAGTGTTTACGTTTGTAAATAATTCTATAGTCATTTCCACTATAATTTTTTTTTGTGTGTGTGTGTGTGTAAGAGAGAGAGAGAGACAAAGAGAGGGAAAGAGAGCATATCTATATTATATCTTCTATACTATTAATTACATATGTTTAATAATATTTTTTATTTATTTTTTAAAATATGTTTAATTAATAATATATATAAAATATGAATATTTATTGTTAATCTATACTGTTCACATTTATTTTTGGTTTTTGAGCAGCCTTTTGTTTATTGGGTGCCTCTGGGCAGTCGCCCAGGTCGACCATGTGGTAGATGTAGCTAACATTGTGGAACACTTAATTATTCTTTGCTTGCTTTGATGAACCAAACTTTTTACACAAAATGAAAAAGACAAAATCTGACTGATTTCTGTTGATTTTGATGGTGAATATTGTGGATGACAAACTAAATGATTTCAATGTCAGTATCAATATTAACAAATGCTGTCATATCACAATCAAACTGAAAACCCAGGATTTATTGGTTTGAACACTGAAGAACAACTCTGGCCTTTACATTTAATAATAATAATAATAATAATAATAATAATAATAATTTTATATACAGTACAGTTAATGTTATATAATAATAAACATTTTGACTAATTACTGTGTTCTGAATTAAAGATTCAAAGTGAAATGATAATACAATATATTGTAACATTCCTCATTCTGTGCAATATACAAAATAACTTCCATCGTAGTATATTATGGATTATTTTCAAATGAATGTATGCCTGTTGATCTGCCCATTTACAGAACACAACGTTAACATTTGAGCCTATTTAAGAAATAAACTGAAACTTAGAATGTTGCACTGTTTGCCGTACTGAAGAGCAATGAACTGTCAATATACTGTATAACATTACTGTGGAAGTGGTTTGAAGTCCACCAGCAGGCTTAGCTTGGCTCAATTAAGAATTGAGCCTAAAACTGGGGTCCAACCAGCAGTGTCAACCCACAGTGAATGAAGTTCAAGTCAGGGTGAACAGTCATAAAGTGTAACTCCACGGTGAAGTGGAAGCCAAAATCCAGACGACTGGTATGTGCCTGTGTTCAGTTATTCTGTTTGAGTCATGATATGAACTTCAAAAGAAGCATGAATATAGTTCACCTCTCTTTCCCTTTTCATCCTTTTTTGATTTGCCTTTGGCAAAGCTGGATGAAGCTGCTAGTGCTACCTGAGGGGAAAGATAATGTACTGAATTCTTCAAAGAAACAGTTCAAATGCAGCCATGTGACAGCTTTGACAACATGTCCACATTTCAAAAGCTCACAAAGTTTAATTGTTCAGTAAAGAATAAATGTATGTATACCTTTTAATTTCATAATATACTAGATTCTAGACATTGAGTAGGTATTATTTATTTCCCTTACAAAAAATTGCCAGGATGCTACCATCATACTGGTATCCAAAAAACATTGTTCTGTGAAACCAATGTGAAAATAGATCAATGGCAAAAATGTTTTATTGGACACCAGTTTTAGTAAACTTCTCATCAAAGTGTCAGTGTCTTAGCCTGCTGAGCCACTCAGGGCCCCACGTTCAGTGTTTTATTCAGTTAAATTGTGATTATTAACTATACTAATATGAAAATTTTATAAACATTACACCGTAAATAAATAATCAAACGTTAGTACTTACATTATGCTACTAAATTTAGCAATACAACAGCTAGCTGCAACATTCACTTCCAGCTAATATATGTAACCCTTCATTTATAATCAAAAACTTAATGTTTTTATTTATAATTGAATAGTATATTTGTATACAATTACTGTAATACTTTGTTGCAATTTTATTTATGCATATTTGTTCTGTAAAATCACAGTAAACTTCAGTTGCCAGTACTTTACTATTATATATACTTTATAAATTAAAGCACCATGTAGTTTTTTTAAGTTATTACTTTGTTTTGGTTATGTAAACTTTAAATAAACATATCTATTTACAGTACCATACTGTTATTTTATATTCAACAATATCTTAATTTAGCAATAACCTTCCCAGCACACTTTAGTGAAGCCCACATGTGCTGAACATGGGATACATGGGCATGGTTGGGTTGATACATGAACTATTAGTACTACTCAGGTGGGCAGCTCAGTAACTCTCTATTTATGGGGCCCAAATGGGCATATAGTAGTTTTAATTTACAGACATGTTATGTTTTCAAGTGGGCGCCTATGTTTAACCTGTTTTGATCCCATCACTGACCCTGGAGGGCATCCATATGTGGGGCAAACATTTAACTTGTAGAGAAAGCTTACTTAGACCCAGATGGGCAACCATATGGGCCCCACATGGATTATGTTAACCAGTTTACTGTAAGTTCATTTTTTTATAGAGTAGGACACAATAAGTATTGAAATTTGGGAGGGAAAGGGGTATGACAAGTCAGCCACATCAGACTCTTTCATTTTAAAATGAAAGGAAATGTTGATTTTCCACGATATGGGCTTTTAAATATGTATTTAGGCTACTCTGACCACCTCTGGCTTTATGATGCTTTGACCTGCATGTTTTTGCTTATTGAAGTGCATTACCAAAATCAACAACTTGTCCCTCTATGCTGGGGATCTCCTCCAGCCGATTAATTAGGAGTCAGATATTAAAATGGTCTGTTGTGAGCTGGCAAAATTGATTCTTTCCACTCGTGCACACAAAACAAGCTGACAGCAGGAGATACCAGGCTTTGTCAACAGTGGGCCATGTGCCCAATTTTTTTAAAGCACCCCAATAAAGCTTTACAGGCTGTGCCAAGACACAGGCCACACACAAGGCTATACAGCATGTCCAGCATTGTGTTTTGGGATAATCGCATGGCCAGCCATCTATATGAATCTCCTATCATGAAGAATCATTTGGAAACCAGCAGCGAATGCTGTTTTACTATCACAGGAAGTGTCTCTGGGCCTGCTTTCTCCTCAGGCAAGAATGAACATGCCCTGAACATTAGCCTTCCTCTATGAGCACGTTTTCAGAATGTGTAATTGTCCCACTGCTTCAGTAATTGCTTTAATAGGTTTAAATAGAGATTAACACCCATTGAGAAGCTTTGGAAATGCCGAGTGGCTAAAAGTGAGTGATTCCACTCTACCTCCAGATTAGCTGTGGCTTCCTGTGGTTTTGGAATGAGCTCTTTTTCAGTGCTTGTATGCTTTTTGGACAACTACACCAATGTTCTGATACCAATGCTGAAACCTTCATGCAACACCGGATAAAAATCCAATATGTTTTCTGTTAATTTCTTAATTTATATAAATCATTATAAAATTAGTAACTAAACTATTTCTCAAAATAAGCCTTGTAGCTAGTCGGGAATGTTGTAATTTGGTTTGACATCATTAGGTTTAATAACATGAGTTAAATTAATTACTCTTTATACTTGTATATACTTGTAAAACAAATGGTAGAACAATTACACAATATGAATATGTAAGTAGATGCATGTACGTTGCATTATTATAACATAAAAAAAATGTAACAAAATAATGAAAATGGCTTAAATTAATTACCTAATCCACATGGATGTTTTGTGTGTTTAATTTTAGTGTAATTGGCTACAGATTACACATTTCCTCTGGTAATTGTGTGATGGTCCCTATAACTCTGCAGTTGCCAGAGCAAACTGCAAACAAGGATCTGGTCTTGTGACCAGAAGGTCACCGGTTTGATCCCCAGACAGGACATGATTGAAGTGCCCTTGAGCAAGGCACCTAACCCCCTAACTGCTCCCCGGGTGCCGGTGGATAAGTGCTGCCCACCGCTTCGGGCACAAATTCTCACAGCCGAGTGTGTTCACTACCCTGCTGAAAAAAATAAGCATAAACCAGCATCAGGTCCATGCTGGTCCAAGCTGGTTTTTGCTGGTCTGTGCTTTTTTTTTCAGCAGGGTAGTGTGTGTGTGTTTCACTGCATGAATGGGTTACATGTGGAGGTCAAATTCCGTTGACTGAAAGTCACATTGGCAAATTGGTTCATCTTAATCTTAAAACACAACATAAGCTAACACAACACAGGCTAACAAACACAAGCTAACAAACAAAACAAAAGATAACAAACAACACAAGCTAACACAACACAGGTTAACAAACACAAGTTAACAAACACAACACAAGCTAACCCCAAACACAAGCTAACAAACACAACACAGGCTAACAAACACAACACAGGCTAACCACAAACACAAGCTAACAAACACAACACAGGCTAACAAACACAAGTTAACAAACACAACACAAGCTAACATAAATACAAGCTAACACAGACAAACTAACAAACATAACACAAGCTAATACACACAGAACACAAGCTAACACTAGGGTGACCAGACATCCTCTTTTACCCGGACATGTCCTCTTTTTGAGACTTAAAAAAATGTCCGGGCATAATTTCGGAAATGTCTGGGATTTTGTTTAATTAGAGTTTACATCAAATTTGAGAAGCGTTTCGTTCACAAACTAGTCTCGCCTGACGTGTTCAGTTTGCTTGAGTGGGAAGGGGGCGTGGTGAATTAGCCTAAAACTTTCTGATTGGGTGGTATGACTGTAGAGCTACTATTATTGGTCGATAGCCTTCTCTGTACACATTTCATTGGTCAGTCTGCACCTCAGTAGTCCTTGTTTACGACAGGCAAAGCACATGTACCCTCCCGCACCTCCAGCAGCTCTGCCGAAATGTAAAAGTAAGTTCTTGGATTAATTAAAAAAGAAATTCCAATGTTTTCGTCTTTGTCACAGTCCATATGAAGCTGAATGCCTGACGTGTAAAGCTGGGACTTACGTGTTTGTAGTGAATAAAGGTGTAAACGACCTACAAGCACAGATCAGTTCAGCTAAGCACACACCAGCAGTGAGGGGCGAGAGCTCATTATCTAAAATCAGAGTTTTTAGTAAAAGAGAGTGCAGCAGAGGTGTCTGTGCGTTTCACACAGTTAAGCACCACAAAAGCTACAGGTCAGTGGACTGCATATCTGACTTGTTAAGAAAGGTTTTCACAGATTCCTAAACAGCTAAAACATTCTGAAGTACTCAGACAAAGGCAGAATTGTTATACAGCACAGTCATGTCATGGAAATGTATCATTTTGTTTTTGCATATTTGAAATGTAAAAGTTTAAATAGCATTTAAGGGCAGTGTTTTTTTTCTGCATGTTAGAGTCATTAAGAGCCAATAAAGCTCTTTTTCATATACAGTACATATCAGCTATATGCCTAGTGCACAGCTTTTTTTTTTAATGTCCTTGTATGTGAACATGCAATACATTATACCCCACACCCATAACCCCCCACCACAACCCCCCCGCCCAACCGGGGTTAGGTGTCCTCTTTTTCACCATCTCAGATCTGGTCACCCTAGCTAACACAACACAGGCAAACACACAAAGCTAAGTGGATGTATTCTGTCTTCATCATAACAAGTGTAGTTTAGTAAAGGTTGTGGTTGTGATTTGTTGTCTTCTTCTATTTCACCACCAAACTGTTACTGTGCTGGTGAATCTGTGCTTTGTTATGTGGTGAGGAAAAGCAGAATTATTAGAGTCAAACAAGTGTACAATATTAAACTAACTTTACCTCAATAAAGTTAAAATATGGTTCCTGGAACATGAAAAAGGTAACAGTGTCATTAAAAATGTCATCGTTTAGTATAAATTATTTGATCTTTTCACTTTTTCATTAGTTGACAGTGTTTGTTTTTGCCATTTTTGGGCTGAATAATTTTGGCTACTTTGACTACTGCAGACTTGTTTTACTTTCTCATTAGTTTTCATGCATGGACCAGCGAGTGAATGGTACATTTTGAAACCTTAACCCCTTAAAGTTACAAAGGGTTGTCAGTATGACTGGACTTACAGTATGTTTCTAGCAACTATATGAATTATAAGCCATGTGATTTTAAAAGCATGCAATTTTTGTGCAAACACAAAATTTTTTTTTTTCTCTCTGATATCCAATCCAGTATTTTCTCAAATATATCAACAGCCTAACACAGATACCTTAATATTGGATCAGTGCCAGTTCCAGCCCATAGTAAATCAACTTAGTGGTAGTGTATCACACAAGAAGATGAACATGGGTTCATATCAGACTCCGAATGGCTACGATCATTTATTGAATGACCTTCACTATAAAACCTCTGTCCCAATCCCCCATCTCTGTAACGACTTTGTAGCTGGTGTCTGAGGACCCATTCACTATGGTGATTTATGGCTTGTTTTATGAGGGTTGTGTCGGACGTGGCTGTTGATTAGCTTTTAGTACCTTCAGTAAAGTGGAATCCTCCTCCCATAACTGCCTACAGCAGACACCACCTAATACAGTTTTCATGTACACAAGACGCCCACCTGCGCCACTTGGCTTATACATTTCCTGATCACCACAATCAAATGTGTAAGATAAAAACTTCAGTATTTGTAGAGTTTAGACAGGTCCTATAGGGCTATAGATCTGGCTATAGGATTAGAGCCCTGACAACTTGAATATTAACTCTGCAGTTAAAGAAAGAGCTTTTATGTGAGCCATTCTAATGGCCACAGGCTAATGGGAGAAATTAACGTCCACTGTGAGTCAGTGACCATAAAGTGATTATACACATATATTTCCCCATTTGAAACAGCCTAAAGGGCCTTTTTACTGGTAGACTGTCAAACCACATAGTTTTCCTTCCATTTGTATGACCCAAGCTTGTAAGTTATTGGTGCAATAAAATTAAAATTCTATTCTTATTGTAATTCAATGACTGGTACTTCAATTTGCTTATAATTTATGCCCTCGCTAACATCTGATATTGCAAAAACGGAGCCTGAATAGAAAGTTAGGCTATTTTCATAGCAGATGATATGAGACTTTGCTGTTTTGAGCCAGGACTGACCTTGATGACCTTCTTGTTTCTTATCCTTAGTTTAGCCTAAGCAGCTGCATAAATTGTCCAAGAAACACATTTTTTGCTTGGCTTATATTTAAGCTATAATAACTACAAAACCCTTCAGGGGTTCAATATAGAATGAAAAATGGGAAAAATAAAGTGAATACTTTGAGTGCATTTTATGCATTTATGTTGTGTGTTTGTGTGTGTGTGTGTGTGTGTGTGTGTGTGTGTGTGTGTGTGTGTGTGTGTGTAACTGGTATAGATTACACATTAAGTCTCAGCTGGGAGAACAAATGATACTGATAAGAATTGTCCAGGGAACCAGCCCAGTAATATATTATTAATCTGGGGTTTCATTAAGAACCTGCAAGGCATCTGCAATGTTATACAATATCAATAGTCCAGCACCCAAGAGCAGGAGAGAAGGAGAGATGGAGACGGATCAGTAGAAAGCAAGAAGGAGAGGAGTGGTGAGCTTAAAATGGTGGCATGGGACTGGCGTAGACAGCCTGGCAGAGGATGGAGAGTAGGACTTAGTGTCTGATGAGCCAAAACACAGGTCAGGACAGGAGAATGGATGTTTCAGTTATCATGCACGCAAAATGTAAAGATGCAGCCAGTACGCTACACTGTCTTATCACCAGTGTCTTACCAAATCCTCATATCTCAGACAAGGCAACTTTGAAGGAAAAAGTGTCTTTAATGTCTACAGTATATAGAACTTTTCTATTTGCTAATGTTTTGATATTCATGATATATAGTATTACGCAAAAGTTTCTATTCCCTTGTAAACGTAAAAGTAAAATAAATATGTACAATGAACAAAAATGCATATTTTTAAGCACAATTTCTACTAATTTGTTGAATTTAACTTACTGCAAAATTTTCAATCAATCAATCAATCAAAATTTATTTATATAGCGCTTTTTACAATGGGCGTTGTCACAAAGCAGCTTTACATAATTAGTATCAAACAATCTGAATCTAATGTGAGCAAGCCGAAGGCAACAGTGGCAAGGAAAAACTCCCTCAAGGCTTTAGGAAGAAACCTTGGGAGGAACCAGACTCACAAAGGGGATCCATCCTCCTCTGATCAAACTACTGATACAGATTTACACGAATTTTGCATGAAATATAAAATTTGTCAACTTTTGTACAAGCCACACTTTTACATTTTCAGTTAAGGAAATAAAAAAATAACTAAATACCAGCTAAAATACCATACCATTGCTATTTAATGATATGCACATCCAATAAGTGCATCCTACGTTTAAATACTTAATTAATTAATTAATTCTAATTTTAGTATTGATGTGGAAGCTTATGTCAGAAAGCTGTAACATTTTACTGTAGATATTTTACTGAAGATCTATTCAGAAATAGACACAAGCAACACTATGAGTAGTGAAGATCCTTGATTGAGATACGGGTCAGTGAGCATGGCTATGGGATCTCCTCTAATTCTTCTTTTCAAGTTCCTGTGCAAACCATGGAGCTCTAAAGCCCTTGTGTATTTTTGGCAAGGAAGGATTTTCCATGTATGGATTTGAAGGGGGAGTGGGTATCACTAAGCCTGATAATCTAAGCACAAAGAGAGAGAAAGGAATGAAGGATTAGCATGAAGAAAGTCAGCAGAGGGACACATTGAGGGGTCCCCATGCTCAGAGGTGAACTCTATAGATGATTAGAAAATCCGCAGTATGGCTGCACTGACAGCAAGTTGTGATGGATTTACCCATTCTTATCTTCATATGCAGTATCACGTCAGGAACAATAGCTATATTGTTGTGTCTCTTTGGGTGTATGTACCTCTCCAGCAACTTTTTCTTCTATTTTTTCGTGAAGCCAGCCAGAAGAAAAAAATGCTCAAATGTTGCTCTTTGATGGCTCATGAGACAACTCATATTCTCTTCAAATTCCTTTGGGGAAATGACGAAAAGGAGACATCTGAATAAGTATTATAATCAAGACTCTAAGCTTGGGATGAGTTGAGTTCATACTGAGACTGTTGTCTTTTTTGCTCAGGACAAATATCTGAGAAGCAGGAGACTTCTTTGTTGCCCCTTCTGAGAAACTACTGAGATGGCGTTCTTTTGTAAAGACAGTGGAGCTGTCATGTGAAGGCATTCTTTTGGAGAGTTTGGACCCCAGTCATTGCTACCTGACGTAGATGTGTTAGCATGTGGTGTGTGCACTGCAGTAGATGTGATAACATATTGATTTATTTGTGCCTCCTTTAATGTTTTCACCACTGAGGTTATTTGCTGAAATGAGAAACCAATATTACTGGTAATCATCATTAAGTCAAGGCCATTACCAGTTCCCTCTCCCCTAAGTCATTTGCTGGAGACACAAAAAATTGGTTGTAATTAAAACAAAACAAATTACAATATAAACTGGAAGCCTGGGGCGGCATTGAAGCAGATTGGTGAGGAAAGCTGATCCTAATGGGTTGGATTAAACAAACAGAGACATTAAGGGACCTTTCACCCATGAAAAACAAGCTTTTCCCTTCTGAATTAAGTATATGCTGCTTTGTGGAACTGAGTGAACTGTAATCAGGATGAGTTGTATTTAGGAAATAAGTGAATGTGGTGTTTCACAGCAACATAATGTCAGTTAAATGGAAATTTCATAGATTTTATAAAAATTTGGGATAATTCAAAGATTGTAGAAATAACCATTATATATTACATTATACATTATATATTATATATAAAACCATTTTATATACCATTTACATGTCTTCTGTGAACTTTTATGTAACACTAATAGCAAAACACTGATAAATTCCTCAATACAACTATCTTTGGGTGCTATTTTGTGCGACAACCTGTTGGGTACTTTTCTCTGGAATGTCACATTCCAGATCAAATCATGCTGAATGGCTTGAACAATTCAATGACTGAGTTATGAAGACATTTTTTAAAATCTGTTTGCCTTTAAATAGTTTTTACCTCTTTTTTATTATAGTCAAGGATCTATTTTTGGTGCTTGTTTAAGGAAAACAAGAACCTCTTGGCCTAGCAGCATGATATAGCTCCGGCATCATTCTCTTTATCACCACGGTTCAGCAACATAGCCACTCTCCACTTGCCGTAATAGAATATCAAAGTGAAGTAGCGCTCTCTCTCCTTTTCTCTGTTTCTCTCAGGGCAGGAAGAGAAGGGCCACTGCTCTCGGATTAGTCGGGATTTGCTTCTACACCAGAAGGGAAGCATTGAGATTGAAACAGATAACCATTTACCAGAAACAATTACTGTTTTCTCCTCTGGTTTCTTTCTTCGAGAGCCAGACATCCAGAGTCTGTTTGAAGCCTTGGGAGGCACAATCACAGCACTGTTGATAGTTTGTACGCTGCCTTCTCTGTCCCCTTTGGACTCGGGAGGGCCAAAGCTTTGGGACAGACAGACGGGGGTAAAGTGGTCTAACTGCCCTGGGGTCACTCCCACAAATGTGCTCTGTGCCTGGCCCACAAACCACACGGAGCAAGACCACCACAGTGCCAACATACATGCCTCAGGGGTTCTGATAAAAAACCAAAAGGCAGCAGTTTAGTAAAGAAGACTTTAGTGTCAGAGGTTCTGAACTTACTAACAACTGTTTGTGATAATTACAAAGTGTACATATACAGTATCGGCAGGTTTGAAAAGACTGATGACATTTACAATAATGTATGTTTTAAGTATCAAAAATTACAGTTCACAAGGCTCGGGTTGAAGAAGAGAGAGCTGCAACCTCGGCCAACCCAAAAGGTCAGACTCCATTTTCATTCAGGAACAGATCTGTAAGCTTTACATTTTAATCAAAAATCATTATTATTTTGAGGCTGTTATTGTTTTTGTTTTGCGCACCAAAATCACAAATGGTTAAAAATTAGGAGATTTATGGAAGTGCACTGCAAATGTGTTGTAGATTTTGTTTCATTTTATCCCACATTTTTACAATAAATAACACAGAAATTTGTTTCTACACTTTCCAGTAAGCCATGAGTAAACAAATCTCTTTACTGAGAAAAGTAAAGAGCAATTTATAATGGATTACGTTTTGAGTAGCTACACTGATGATCCAAACCAGGACCACAACTGACATTTACTAGTGACCCACATGGAATAATGGCCCATTATTGGCCCATATTTGTCAGGATTTTAAACTAGGTCCAAATGTTAATTGTGTGTCCAGAGGTAACTGAGATGCTGCCTTGTAACATCTGCAACAGACAACTATATTATTAAATACTGTACTCTAATCTGAATAATAAGAATTACTATTAGTGTGATATGATTTGTATTGTTATTGTAGTCAATTTTGTTTTGTAGTAATTTTGTAGTAGTAAATGTCAGATGTTGTCTAGTTTTGGTCAACATCAGCATTGCTATCAGAGCACCCCAACACTGGACATGATGCCAAGTTTTGACAGATTTTCATGAAAGATGGCAAACAAGAAACTCTTGAAATATGAAGCGAGCCTACAATAGTTTTAAGTTTCAATAAACTGATTCACTTCTTAATTTAAAACTGCTGTGGCCAGGTGGTTAGGGATCCAGAAGGTTGCCAGTTTTATTCCTGGGCAGGTTATGACTGAAGTACCCTTGAGCAAGGCACCTAACCCCTAAATGCTCCCTGGGTGCTGTGGATAGGGCTTCCCACCGCTAATGTGTGTGTGTTTCACTGCACAAATTAGTAAATTATGGAGGTTTTTTCAAATCAATTTACAAAATTTACCAGCATTATTTTTATTTAGATCTAGAAATTTGTTGTCTTTTAGAATCTTTCAGTGTTTATTAATTTCATTATTTTTTTCTAAACACATATCTATTTGAAGTTCTGTTTTTACATTGTCAGTTTTCTTTTAGACCTCATATTTAAATTTCCTTGGCACTTAAAAAAATAAATAATTGCTCATGCTATCATTTATGCATTCACTCCATCATTTATGTGCTCACTATGCCATTTGTTTTTAACTCAAAACTTGCTTTATCATTCATCATAAACACTCTGCTAATAGCATTTTAATTGTGGCATTTTTGGGGAGATAAGTATGATACGATGGCTTTGACCTTACTTTTATGTGCTGTAAGGCCGACACAGCTGGAGCTCATCACAGACTCAGTCTGATATCACTTCCAAACAATCACAGCACAAAATGAATGAAGTGGTAAATGTCTGAAACACTTTCATATTTCACAGAGACAGACTCTGACTGATAAGAAATTGAGATGTTTGGACTGTGAGCTCTTCATTCACAAGAACAAATTCTGCATAGCTTTACTTATACACACATCAGTGAAAGTTTGTCTAGTCTGCCTGCTTTTCTATGGAAAGTCATTTTTCATAAACTACACTGATTGGTCTGCTGCTGGATTTTAAATATTTAGACTACATTTATTGTGGAATTGGGAATAATAATAATAAATATAATAATAATAAGAAGAATATTCAGTATCTTAAAAAAGGTATGAATGTGGACCAATAAATCCAGTTATTTCATAGAATCATTTTTATTTGATTTACTAGAAGAGAAAGACTGAGTTGATGGATGACTTTCCTTTCCCTGGAAAATAAAGGCTGGTTCCAATTCACTCCTGATATATATCTTCACTGTCATATCAAAACCTCATAACTGCTCTGAAAATACCATTGAAGCCTTTAAATTGTATGAACATTTTGTGATGAATGGACCAACAGAAATGTTCCAAAAATATGTTATAAAACCTATTTATAGTTTTATTTATAAGAGATAATTAATTTAAAGTGCTTTAAAAAGAATAACAGAAAAGCCAATGCTAAAAATAAATATAACAACTAACTCTAAAATAGTCAGGTCTACAGTATAGTACACACATAAGACACATAAAGTGGTTGGTGTAGAGTAATTGAATAAAAAATGATTTTTAAAAAATTATATCAAATTCATTTCTAAACAGATTAACATATTTATTGAAGTTCGTGGACGTACATATTAATAATGTGTTTTTGTGCCACCTATAAAGTTACTGTTTCTGAAGTGACAGAGACAATATACAATTGACCCTAATGTCTGGAAATTAGGAATACTGGAATAACTCTGAGAGAAAGCATCTTCTGAGTTGACTAAAGAAATTGAGTTGCCTTACTTGATTAATTTTCTGTTGTATTTACAGTTCTTTACTGTACTTCTAAATTCAGCTGATTACTGTATTTCTACAGTTTTCCAGAAAGCCTGTTTTTCTAAAATCCAGCTGACATGTACTCACATATCTGCACCCAAAGTTATCTGAATGTTTGTTTTTTACTACATTACGTAAAACAACAGGTAGAGATATAGACAAACACTTCAACTCAAAAAACTTTATAGATAATAAATACCTGAACATTCATTCATGCCGACAGTTAAGAGAATGATGACATTTTTCCACAATAATGTTGTACTGTTTACATGGACGTCCACAGAGATTTTGTTGCTTTAACTCAGTAGTTGCCAACGTGTGTGTATTGTGTTAATCTCAGACAAACCACAGCAAAACATTAATTTCAATGGAAAAGGTGGTGCATTGAATACTGTTGTTTTATGCTAGAGTCACAACTATGGCAGCTCAGGAGGACATTCTTTGCATTATTTCAAAGAATTTTCAAACCCTGATGAAATATTGATTGAATACATGTTTTATATTTCAAAATACACTCAATGTTACAAAATGGTGAATATTGTTTAGAGACTAACTATGATCCCAGTTTTGATACTAGACTATCACCACATAGGGTATCACTTTACTTCAACTTTTAACAGTTCCGGGCACAATAATTTGACTAAATAAATCAGTTTTTTTACACTGAATTTATGTAATTAATTTGAATGGGACATTGAAATGTACAAGTTGTCATTCCCGGACTAAACATTTTTGAGTGTGCTCTTTAGTTTCCCATTATGCTTTGCAGTTAACAGTTAATAGCTGTAAAATGGGACATATTTTTAAATATATTTTGATCTGTATCTCCATTCTGTGCAGCAATTTGCTGGATATAATATAGCAGGTTACTGCAGTGTTTCCACTGTTAAGTGAAATCAGTTTACACTATACAGTGTGGCCCTTCCCCAACTTGGTTTCAGGGAAGTGCCTGAACTTGTGTTAATTATCTTTTCAATATTGGCCCCAGAAGAATGCTTCTCTGTTACCGCTGACAGTATGATTATAGATTCTCTGTAGCCGCCTGTCACAGATGCCATGGCCTATGTGTTCCAGTCAGTAATGCTGGAGACATGTGTGTGTATGTGTGTGTGTGTGTGTTGTCGGGTTTGGGATGCCAAGGTTGACCAAATCAGTCGTAAGCCGACTGATGTACAGTATTCATCCAAAGAGTCCCCCTTTCCCTCTCCTGCCACATCAACAGGCTGCCAGAGAAAGGCTCGTTCCCTGAAAGACGCTTGTTCTGGCACTATTTGCATCTGAATGTGAACTTTTGTTGGTAAATTCAAGGAGACTTTGGTGAGTTTGCATATGGAATCACAGAGAGGGTGCACATTCTCCAGGCCATGCCAAGGCCAGTTTACCAGTGAAGGAACTCAAGTAACAAGACTAGCAATGGCTGAGAAGCCTAAGAATGTGATCTTTACCAAACAAATTAAATTTTTAATGTCCACACGACAGCTGAGCAGTGAGATCTGCATTTTTACTCTGCTCTTCCTTTTTTACTTCTGTGACAAATTAGATTTCAAGCAAGGAAACATCAAAACAAGTCAAATACGTATAAGTGCCTTGTGATCCAACTTCCATTGTGGATGGAAAATTTTACCAGACTTATTTGTCAAGCAAAGCTCAAGTAGAGATATTTAGGCTTAAATCAAATGTTTGTTAGTACATAGAAAAGCAAATATGTCATTATAATTTAATGTAATGTATAATGTAAATGTACATTTGTATACGGAATGTACAGTTTTATGCCAAAAAGAAATGGATTTGTACATTTTGTACATTTAAAGTAAAAACAAACTGAAAAGAAGTGTAGACTGTAGCCTAACAATGTGGAATCTAAATTAAATGTAAATGTTACTTCTTTTGTACAGTGTCATACAAAAGTTTGGACACTCCTGTCAATTTTTCTAAGCCAAAATATATGAACCCTTCCTCTACACAAGAGAGAATTACATTAGGAATTGTGCTTTAATTATAGAAAGCTATAGAATTGATTATGTTGAATGTGTCATGGCCTTTAAAGAGGCCACATTTTGTTTTTTCACTTCCTTAATTGAAGGATTGTTCATTGTTGTAAACCTTCTGCCATCTGCCCCGTCCCAGACCCACCTTCAACCTGTCACATGCTTTCTGTTTTTGTTTACCATGTGTCATCATGTCTCCACGTGCTCTATTTGTTTACATTTTACACATCGTGTTCACATCATGTTTCCACTTCAGTTACGTCACGTCATTGTACAGCCCTGCCATTTCATTACATGTTAATCATCATTTGCTAATATGCCTCCCTCATGTGTCACAGTCACTGTACATCGTTTCATAGTTCTGTATGTCTCGATAGTCATGTTTGTCTGCAAGCCATAGTATGTTGTGTCTACCTTGTTATGCCAACCTTTCATGTTTTCACGTTTTGTTTTGCCATAATCGTATCACAGCCATAGTGTTTGTTTTTGTTCTCTTAATCACAGATATAAGTTAAAAAGTGAAATAAAGCTGGTTTTGGTGCCTCTCTCCTGCCCTTATGGATACTGACAATTGTTCATTACAGTGTTTAAAAAAACATTTGTTCTCCGATTAATTTCATTTGTGGGGTGTCCACATTTTAATTAATTAGTAATTAATAATAAACACTAATTATGCGATGACATTTAAATAGTAAAACAATAGTTTTACCTTCTAATGATTTTAAGGATCTTTTGCTTTTTAAGAAAAAGACATGCCACTGTGTGTGTGTGCAGAGAAAGCCTTTAGTTAGTGTCTTCTTGCTCTTATAGCTTGACTGACAGCTCCTGTGGGTTTCTCTGGATTTCTTATGCATTCTCAGTTGGAGAGATGATTAAACAATAAGAAATGCTTGGAGCAATGCTCTGTCTTCAATATATAATAGCAGCCTGATATTTGTAAAATATTCTCTCATATTCTCTTTCTTCTTCCCTCGAGGCCTTGCCGGCATGTAAATCAGACCTTTCTTACTATCTTCCAGGGTTTCACTGTCCTCACTTTTACTCAAGTGGCAACCTCTCCCTGCACAATTTTACACCTACATCCCTCCACATGACTCGCTTCCATCCACCCAACATTCATAATTCATTCATTTTCCGTAAAATATAACCAACAGTAATATTTCACTCATTTATTTGCAAGCTTTTGTCTGCAGAGTAGATCGGAGTCTTTGTTGGGATTTAGAGTCACGTGTGCTTTAGTCCTCCAGAGGTAAATGTACTGTGGGCTCAGATATCAGGTTCATAAAAGCTGTTTTCAGCATTTTACAAATTTTACATGACTTTAAACAGAATTGCTTAGGCTCAGCATAGGTATCAGTAAAGTGTTTTGAAGACAAACGTTTGTTATCTCATTCATATTTCACAGTCTCAGCAGCATGCCATGTCAGTTTACTCAGATTTGCAGTGCTGACAGCAGCAGCGTTCAGTGTCAATAACAGGAACACAGCACTAATGGACAGATTGGCAGGCAGCATGGCGGATGGGATCAGATAAACATTTGATATAGTGCATCGTTTTACCTAAACCTTTCTTGTCATAATCCATTGTCGCATGTACAGTCTCAGTGATCCTCCAGAAAAGCTAATGCCGAGGTTAGAAGGTCAATTTGCAAGCCCTGAAAGGGTGAAACAATAGAAAACTAGAACTACTAGAACTCACATTATGGCCTTTAATTTTACTGAATTTTGTAATATTACAGTTTCATTAAAATTTCAAAACAAACAGCTTTTTAATGATGTATAAAAAGCTATTATATATATATATAGTGGTAACCCTACTTACGAGTTTAATCCATGCAGGAGCCGAGCTCGTTAGCTGGATGCATTTTCCCCATAAGAATACATGTAAAACTGATTAATCCGTGTCAGCTGGCCAATATACAGTATACTTTAATATGCTAAATAATGTGTTTATATGGGTTTTTTAAAACATAAACGTGACGACGATGACACTCGTGTAGGCTGGCCGCTAATGAGAGGGACACCGACAGTGCTCGTGTAGGCTGGCGGCTAAGGAGGACAGGAGGACGAGCGTACCTGTATGGCATGGTTACACTTATCATATGAAAAGTACAAGTAAAATGTATCTAACTTTCTTGTTCACTACTTTTGCTACCTTAGCGTCACTTTAAACAGGCACTTTTACTGACCTCTTCTTCTACGTTAGCATCTAGGAGATGCTACGACCGCAGCGCCCCTAGCGGTTTGGCATACTTGAAGAAATTTACTGAGTAATTAAATATAAAGCTACTCGTTACTTGGAATTTTATTCGTTATCTGGAACAAAAATATTCTGAGATCTCGACTCGTTACCTGGAATATTCGTTAGTAGGGATGCTCGTAAGTAGGGTTATCACTGTATATTGCAATTCAATATTTGAGGTTCACCATAAAACAATTCCCTGTAAATTAACAGCAAAGTAGACGCCAGCATTTTATTATTTTACAGTGCATCTACTGTTATTTATTTCAATGCTATTTTACTGTATATTGGATTACAGTATAATTAATTAATTAATTAACAAACAGTATATTAATGTATATTTGACTATCCTAATTTTTCTACCAATTGTGCTTCTTCAGCTGCTATGCCATGGTTCTTTCATTCCCTGCTGGCATTGTGACAATATAACATCTGCTGATGTAGCAGAGACCAGTAGGGCAGTCAGAGATTAACTTGTTTTACTCATCTTCATGTTTCGGCTTATTTTCACATCTTCACTTCTATGATAACTACAGAAAACACCTTTTAAACATCCTCAAATAACCCCAACTAAAGTCTACTTACACTTAAACAACAAAGAGCAAAAGAATAAACAATATACAATGCTGAAGCAAGGGGACGCATGAGCTGTCATGAGCCTTTGCAAAGCTACTTTGCAAAAACTACTGACCTGCTCATGGGAATGCCATGCGATGCCAAAATATTGCTGAAGTTTATTTACAGTATTTACTTGTAAAGCTGTTAATCAATTCAAAATTAAACACACAGCAAAAGTACATATACATCTGACCATTTGTGTGGCTGAAGACAACTTTAAGAAAATACTGTTCTGTACTCTATAATGCTTTACTGGTGTCCTATGTCATCAATAAAGAGTAGCACTGTGAATAAAGTCTTGCTATTCACAGCATTACTGTATTTTACTAAAAACAGTATCTTAGTGTTGAAATTAGGCTTTTTACAGTGTATAATGATGTAAAGTGGTGCATTGTAGAAAATATTTTAATAGCAGTGATGGTGATAGGAACCAGGAAGTTGATGTCAACAATGCAAATGTAACGATTTAATTTGTTTTATAAATGGCAAATAACCCTACATGCATCATTCGACGTAAAATATTGCAAAAAAAAAAGTTTTATTAGGGTATTATTTTGCTGCAGAGCACCCTGTATCTGTTTCAGTATGAATGTTCTCTAAACCTTATCTCAGACCTTTTGTAAAACAATGTATCTGCCATCAGGCAACATATTTATCATTTCAAGTAACAGCTGTCTGTGAGATAGCTTAGCGAGGGATTAAACCCTTCAGACATCAGCCCATTTCTCTAGAATGATGCCTTTCATTCAAAACCACTTAAAATTACATTAGTGACTACATCAAGAAGCATTTGTAGAATAATTTTAAAAATTGGGTTATGTTGAGTTGGTTTACGCTAAAAATGGGCATTTTCTGCACCCAGCCTTCAAGTCTCTCCTGGTTGCTTCATGCTTCAAGTGTTTTGCAAACTCAATGCAAACCGAAGCTAAAGCTGGCTTTCCCATGGTGGGTTGGTATTTGCTAATTGGTGCTGTATGCAACCTTCATTTAGGAAAAAACAACCTCCAATGTGATTCTCCACCTATAGAACTGTGAACTGTTTAAATTTCTTTTCACTCTCACTTTCTGTGGCTGCTTCTGTGGTTGTTTTCATCGGTTGCCAACTCAGGGAGTGGCGGCAGGAGCAGGAGAGGGAACAGGCAGAGGAGGAGATGGGGGGTGAGGGTGAGCAAGCAGCCGGGAGAATTTAAAACAGCAGACCCCCAAGGTCAGACCTCATCCATTCCCGCAGAGAGAACAATGCCTAAGGAGAGAGCGGGAATTAACATGAAGTGAATACAGCTGTGTGGGAGAGAATGCGAGTGTGTGAACGAGGGAGAGAGATGGAGATAAGAAAGAGAAGGTAAGAACATGTGAGGCACTTTTATAGATGCACTTTGAATGATAAGCCCAGGAGTGAGCTGTGAGGGTCTCAGAGGGTTGCAGACATCTTAGCTGTCAGTGGCCACTGCTGTAAGATGACCTTTAGGTTATCTTTATTGCCCTGAGGAGTGGACACTGCTGGGTAAGCGCTGAGTTCTTATGGTTAAGACTTTGTTTTCTGGATCTGTGGTATTTCTTTGTAAATATCACAGTAATCTAAAATAAAGATACACAGAAGTGGTTTGGAATGTGTGTTTTATGTAGAACTAGAGGTTAAGTAAGGGACAATGTCCAGTTATATGAAATTAATGAATACGGTGGAGGCACAATGTGAAGCAGAGCCTCAAAAGCTGTTGTCCCACTTACACCCCCAGTTGCCACACATTTAGACCATTTTGTGTATTTACATATAAAATAGCTGTTATTGTAATAGGCTGCACTATCACAGGTCAACAGTCAATTAATGTTTACTAAAGCTGATATACTTTAGTTACCATTTAAAACTTCCAAAGCATTGATACAGAACAATTATTAAACTTTGTGGATCTCATACATAAGTTGTACAGAATTAATAGACACCTACCAGCCAATCAGAAAAGAGCATTTCTCTTCTACAGTATTTAAAACATTCTTCACTCAGATAAATGGTTCATAAAAGAACCTTAGATTTAAGTGGTGCCCCCATGGACACTCGGGGCCCCACACACAGTGCATGATGCTCGTCGGCCGAACGCCGGCTATTGTTGTGTATTTTGCATAATGCAAAAAGCAGTCAAGGTGGGAATGCTCCTTATAACTTCCACATAAATGGTAAGAGCTAAGCTGTTGTTGGTTTAATGGGTGGATGTACCAGTGCACCTTTAAAAATTTAAATGTTTTGAAAAAGTTCATTTGTGTTCATAACTTAATTCGAAAAGGTTAAAAAGTCAGAATATCAGAATATTATGATTTGGGTTGGAATTAACTCAACCCAAAATATAACAGATGCCATGTGACAGGCTTTGCTGTAGGTATAAATAAGTGAGGACACTAGTCAGTTGTAGCAGACTGCAAAACAACTGTCATGGGCAAAGGACACAATTTGGCTGATGTCCAAAATGGCATGATAACAGAGTACTGGGTGAAAGATGGTATCATCTCAGAAATCACTAACTTTTTTGGATGTTCTAGAGCCCCTGTAGTGAAGGTGTACAAAAAAATGGACTTGTACATTAAGTGCCTCTAAACAGTATTTCCCAAAGGGGAAAGACAACACTGGCAAGTGGAACAGATTAATCCACATGCCAATATACTGTAGACCAGTTAACCTCTATAATGAACTCAGGGGCAACAAGGAAAGTGTCAGGGATCACCCTGTCATGTGGCATCTGTGGCCTAGTTAATTCCAAACCGGGGAGGTCATAATATTATAATATGACCATGTATTTTATATATTCATAGCACATAGAGGGACATATTTGAGCCTTTTTTTTAATGTTGATACTGTTTGAATAGGAATTTACTCCAAATTAAATATTCTAATAACGCGAGATTCTGGTATCTGATTTTCATTTTACCTATAAGCCATACTGATCAACAGTAAAAGTAAAAATGATTGATATATCAATATATGTATATAAAATATGACAGTTGAGCTTTTTGAAGTATAATATGAACACAAAAACAATGGCCTAAAATAATGTTTTGTGGAGTTGGTGGTTTAAAAATGTATATTTACCTCAATAGATTTTTTTCAATATATGTTGTTTAAATAAAAGAGGCTCTTCTGTGGCACTAAAGAATGTTTTTATGGAATAATCCAGACACTCTTTGAGTGTATCTGTAAGTTTACTGATCAAATCTTTAAGAATATTAATGAGTTTAACATGTACTGATTATAATACACAGTGTTCTATTCATTACAAAAGCTCCCAGTGAGAGGGCGAGCTCATCATGCTTAGCTATGCTGTAGCTTTCTTACTGTTTTGTGTTTGCTGAAGGATCTGGCTGAGGGAAGAAGGCTCCCCATGGACCCCCAAACAAACAAACACTCTTGTCTTAGCCCATGTTTACTCCTGAATCTTCTCTGTTGGAGAGTTCTGCTGAATGCTGCAATTATATTTGTCAAGCAATTACACCACTTCATTAAGACCTGTATAAAAACAGGGAAAAGACAGCTGCAGCATGTTGTTTCTTTTCAGAATGTGATGGTTGATTTTCCTCTCTGTATCATTCTTACTATTTCAGCATTGCTTCCATTCGATTGCCCATGGGTTCTTTCAGCAATCAAACTTTAGCTACGCAGCTGTTATTCTTATGAGGACACATCAACATTAGCATCTGGAAAAGCCTTGCTACTAAGCCATTTTTGTCTATGGATAAATACAACCCAGTACAACATCAGCAGTCCTTGAGTTTTCTTTCAGTAAGAGCACTAGATGCTGTTTTTCATTTTTAATAGCTGACTGAAACTAGCTAGAGCTTGTACTTACAGTGAGTGTATAGGACTTCCCGACATTTGAGATATTTTTCCCTTTCATATCACTGCAAAAGTACTGGCACAATATTGTGGTTGCCAGAACTTCACTGTGAAATATATATTTGCAATGTAAAAGACAATATAGTCTATACATATACAGTGGAATCTCAGTTTTCATCATTAATTAGTTCTAAAGTGCCTGAAGATAACCAAAACAAACAATAACTGAAGCAGTATTTTCCATAAGAAATCATATAAATGCAATTAAACCATTCCATACACTCCAAAATATTAACAAAAATATATTTTTTATAGAATAACTATAGTTTTACACACAGAAAACAGTGAGAAATAAATACAAAAAGCTAATGAAATGGATCAATGAAAATGTAACATCACTTTAACCTTTAATTAAAACTCTTCTTGGCATTTGGAAATGTGTCCAGAGAGGTCTGTTTCTGGTGGCAGCCTTGCACAGTACGCTGTGTTTTAGTTTGTTTTGAGCATTATCAATGAGAAACAATGAGAAACAAAGCCAGAATGAACAATGAACACATGGGTAAGTGATGAATGCATGGTTCCTGCTTTGTTTTTGCAAAATTAGCAGCGACTCACGTGGGCACGCCAATGAAAATGAAGGATAACTTGGACAAAATTTCCCCGAAAAAAGTCGACAACAACTGAATTGTACATGATTCTCTACAATGAGGAGGAGTTTTCCCACTCATGCAGTAACCAACAAGTTGATTGGTTGACTGGCTCTTTTTCTTGAAGGGCGGGGCTTAATTTGTAAACAGATGTAATGTTGAACTTCACAAGCTTTCCCATTCATATTCCAACCAGTGATTGGACTTCTTTAAAATACCCCTGATTAAAATGACAGTCCAAACTTTCAAAGGTACTTATTTCTTTATCACATGGTGCATTATGTGCTTAGATCCTTTCTTCAGATCTGTGCTTTGTATAGTGAATAAGCATCAATGTCAGTGTTTTAAGCAGTAATGAAAAGTGAAGCTGAGTTTCAGAAAATGGCTTTATTTTAGTAGAAAGTTCAAAATAATGCCGTGGTCCTCCACTGAGAGCTAACTTAAAGTGATACTGTACCAGGTTATCTTGTAGCTTAAGTATATTGATGATGCTTATAGTATTATTGTCTTGCTTTGCAGTGTTTGTGTGCGGTTTGAGTCATGAATGTGCATTAAAGTAAATACAGCAGAGGCAAATGTATGAGAAGCCTTCAGAGGTCATTGTACTCTTCAGTGTAGCAGCGTATAGTCTTATGAGAGCCAGAACTGTGTTGTAAAGATGCTTAAACATGCACCTGCTAATTAACACTTTGTATCCTGGCCTCCTCTTTCCCCATCCATTAGCAGCATCCCACTGTCTCCTCTAATATCAGTCCTCGCAGGCTGTCACCTCTGCCCTCACTCACCCCTTAACAGCTTCATTTGGCCTGTCGCCCAGTGCCATTAGCCTCCAGACTGTCAGCCATGTGTTCAGCCACACTGATCATTACTTCCAGGCAATGACACCGCCACTCTTTTGCATCATTAATGATTGATTAATGCTAACGACATTAATGAGGTCATTTATATGGAAGAAGCCACTGCAGTCTCTGATGTTGATCAGTAAGAGAGGAAGAGATTGTGGAGTAGTAGCTATTCTTGCAGTTACATTTACTTGAGTTAAGTTCTTTTGCATTTCATTTTTATATGTGATGTGTATTTGTTTTACTTTAAATATTCAGATTACATGGGGAAACATGTGAAGGCAGTCATTATATCGTGTGTAATATTGGTTGAGTGAATACAGATTCTGGCAAGTCATCTGAAGAGCGTTCACATGCTACACATCTGTATGTTGGTGCTAACTTATTTGCAAATGGTAACACAACCGCGCACGCCAGCAACATCAATAGATGTTTATTTTTGGTTGAATGTTGGTCATGATGTTGGATGACAAAGATTTTACATCATGATAACATCTAATAACATCCTCTGCCTGCTGGGAAGTGAACAGGCATGGCCTGGTGGTTAGGGGCCTGGTCTTGTGACCGGAAGCTCACTAGTTCGATTCCTTGCGAGGACATGACTAAAATGCCCTTGAGCAAGGCACCCAACCCCCAAATGCTCCCCAGGCACTGCTTTGGTCATGTGTGTTCACTAGTGTGTGTTTCACTTAAATTTGGAGGTCAATTCCTCTGTGTGCACGCACATTGGTCAATGATGTGCACTTACACTTTCAAATTTTACCTTTTCTGGAATCAACAACTCTCTTAACTCTCAAAGCAACTCTCTACTCTCCAAAACATCTCAAACGTATACTAGACTCAAAAATAACTGACTCATAGAAGCTAGCTGGTGGCAGATGCTGTGTTTTAGGCTGTAAAGCATGCACCACAGAAAAAGTTTTGTTGCATTCCATTTTCAGGCTCTGCTCTCAGATAAACAAAACATCAGATGAAATTACCTACTAAAACAGAGAAGTATAATAAACATCTGCAAAAATGTTAAAGAATTAAAAAGCTATATACTGTGCAGAAGCTGTTTATATACTGAAAAACCTCACTATTCATAGAAGAGGTACCAAAAATAAAATGTGCTAGTGTTGGCTTACCCATTTCCAAACCCCTCCTCGTCACAGTTCAGTATTATTTGTAATTGTCATCCAATACCTGCTTTGGTTAATCACTACTTTGTTAAGTTAAATCAAGTGTGCTGTTGATGAATAAATCCATGCATTGGCTATGAACATCAGTGGTAGCATCTGGAACCAATCAAACTAGCCCACGAGATATCAGCTACTTTCTCCAAAGCCAGTTACTGAGTGGAAGTCAAATTTTAGTTACTTTTTACTGTATTTATGTTTATTTGTATTTATTCCAATCTAATACAGTGAATATACAAGCAAACACACACTTCTTGCCAAGATAAATGTTTACATGTATGTATAGGTGTCTGAGACCTTTGCCAAGTAGCTGGTAGTAAGAGCAGTTAAGGCTTACAGAGAGATAAATGATCACTGGACTTGAAAACATGTCCCATTGTGCACGTTGCCTGAAAAAGGTCACTATCCTATCAGAATTAGTGGTTCTGAAAGTCAAATAGTCAATTAGTCTATGCAACTCCTAGCTGATACAGATCTAGGTTTTCATGTCCTTCAAATCCTGTAGCTAATCAAGTTGATGTTCATGTCATATTTCTAAAAAGAGATTTTATGACCAACTGTTGTCGATGGTCACATCTCAGGTTTGTAGCTAACTAGCTATAATACTATGACTATGTTGTGTTTGTAATGTATTTGCATACATTACTAACAGATAGTTAAAGATATTTCTGTATCTTAATTGATTGACTCCAATTTACAAAACCAGGGGTAGTCCTCTACGCACTTTACTGACGAGTGTCCGAATGTGAAGATAAGTTTACCAAAAGACAAGTCAAAAATGAAACCATCTTTATTCTATGTTTTGTTCACAGATAAATGTGATCTGAAAACTCCCTTCAAAGTATTGAAGCCTTGAAGAGTTCCGAAGGTGGAGGTGCCTGCTAGGCAGAGCCATGGCAGGGTGGAGACCAGCCATCCTCCTCCTCTTCCTACTGGGATTCCTCTTCTTCTCTGAGGCATCCATGTATCTCTCTGGCCAGCGGCTACGATCTCGACTTCAGAGGGACCGGCGCAACGTTCGCCCCAATATAATTCTCATTCTCACTGATGACCAGGACATAGAACTTGGTGAGCTGGGTTAAAAAAATCAAGGCAGTCACCTCACTTGGCTTTGGAAAATGGCACCGTACCCGTTCCATCCAATAGCGTGGGTCAACCGATGGCCGTCTTTGTTGAGTGAGCCAAACTGGCTGTGTTTCCTCACAGTGAGGCCCTTGAGGGTTTTCATCACTAGAGTGGTGACATAATGGCCTTGCTGCTGGTCTTTGTCCTGCTCCTATCACCACACTCTTTGGGGGAGATATTTATGGTCAAGCATCTGTTACATAGGACAATCCTAAGCAATCTGAATAGGCTTTAGAGGAATTAATTAAATGGGGCTATGCTCAAAACTGATTTATTAATTCTGTTCTTTTCTCCCTCTTTCTCTGCATTCTCATTCTTGTCTATGTCTGTATGTATCTCTCATTCTCCTTCTTGTTCTCTCTTAGGCTCTATGCTAGCCATGAACAAAACAAAGCGTATAATGATGCAGGGCGGAACCCACTTCTCCAATGCATTTTCCACAACTCCCATGTGTTGTCCTTCTCGGTCCTCCATTCTGACTGGAAAATATGTGCACAACCATCACACCTACACCAACAATGAGAACTGTTCATCTCCTTCATGGCAGGCTCACCATGAGCCTCACACATTTGCTGTTCACCTTAACAATTCAGGCTACAGGACAGGTTAGTGTTCAGTAATGTGAATCACAATTTACTTTGACATTTATTTTGGGCTTTACCTTTAATTATTGACTGACTTACTCTATTTACAGCTTTCTTTGGGAAATATTTGAATGAGTATAATGGCTCGTATGTGCCACCTGGCTGGAGAGAATGGGTAGCACTAGTGAAGAACTCTCGTTTCTACAACTACACTCTGTGCAGGAATGGAGTTCGGGAGAAACATGGCATGGAGTACCCCAAGGTTCTCTACTAAGTCCTTTCTTTTTCCTTCAAAATGACTGACAGTACACTAATGCATCTCAATAAATTAGCATGTCATGAACAAGTTCGTTTGCATTCATAATTTTTTCAAAAAGTTAAACTGACATATGTTTTATATTCATTACATGCAAAGTGATATTTCACGCCTTCTTTTGTTTGACTGTTCAGTATGTCTTATAGCTCTTGAAAAATCCAGAATTACAAATTATTAGAATATTTCATTTCTAGAGTAATTTTTTGGAGTAAATGACAATTCAAACAGTGTCAACGTTAAAACAAAAACAAAAAAATACTCAAAATGTCTTACTTTACACGTAATGAAAATAAAATACATGATCATTTCATGGCTGGAGTCATTGCTGAAAAAAAATAATTACAAATTAATGATTACTTCGTAAAAAGGTAATAGGATTACGTATTACTTTCTGGACAAAGTGATTTCATTGCTTATTAATCATTCCTTATTACTAAACCCAGTGGGTGTTATTCTAAAAGATAAGTGGATCCACTGCTCTGAACAAAATAGAGTCAGGTCTGTTTCATTAAACTAAACAGCTAGTGCTAAATGAGCACCCCAAAAATGGCCTGTAAACAGCTCAAAATAAAGAGTTTATAAGCTGTTCCTGAATCAAAAAAAAAAACTAGTTAGCTCACACTACGAACAATAAATGTACATTCAGTTTATGTTTTAATATAAAGAACATCATTCATATTGCTCTCTTGAAGACAGATGACTAATGTAACAATTTTATTAGGTCAGGAACTTTAATGTGATTACATTATTTTCACCTGTAATACTTTACATTACTTAGTTACAAGAAAAGTAATCATATTATGCTAACACTTTTTATTCTGTTACCTTCCAACCCTGGATAGTTTACCGTTTTTTTATTAAATTGTCAACATAAAGTTATTTTTAACAATATATTTTTGGGAGATGCATTAGTGTAATGTAATTAAAGCAACTTAATTATGGATAAAACTCATTCTTTAGGTTCTGTCCTGTCTGAATCAGGTATCGCAGACAGATTTTCATGTATCTCAGACAGTCTTTGTTGTGGTATCTGTCTGCTCTCCTGCCCCCTATCCACAAACACATCTCCTCCATACAAAGACAGATCACAGGTTGAATATTCCAAGGTTGCAGGGAAGCCATTTCATCTCTATTGTTATGTGCCTGTCACTGTTGTCAACAAGAGTAGGATATATTATTATCTTGTTCCCTTGTACAGGATTCACATGTGAAAAATTCATCAGTTTCACAGTGATGTTAGTCAATTTAAGCACTACAGTATTACTGAAGAGAGCATCAATATCTACACACCACAGTGTCAACATCTAATTCTTAACTTACAGGACTACCTCACTGACATTATCACAAATGACAGCATCAACTACTTCCGGATGTCCAAGAGACTGTACCCCCACCGGCCTGTTATGATGGTCCTGAGCCATGTTGCCCCTCATGGGCCGGAGGATGCAGCTCCTCAGTACAGCACAGCATTCCCGAATGCCTCCCAACACATGTAAGCACACATTTCAGGCTTAGACTTTTCTATTAATGTTATTAAGCACCTGACAATTGGAAACTATTTGAATATTTCTTCTCTTTTTGTCATCATGCGTCTAAGACTTTGATTAAAAGGCATCTCAGCGCTGATTTTTATGCACATGTGCAGTCTGAATGGCAAAAAGCCAAATAAAATATGACCAATCAGATTCATTCTACCTTGAAATTCTGGATATCACTGGAAGAGTTGGTTATCAGTGTGCTGAACAACTCAGCCTAGATTAATAACATGTTTTATTCAAGTTGTGCTTGACAAATGCTGAAACATTGCTGTGAAATATAGTGTGAATAGGAGTTATATATAATATTTTGTACGTGTTACAGTCGTCAAGATTTGCTACCATCTAGTCAATATATGTATGAGTCTTCAATATGGTAACCTATGTGGATATGCATGAAAAATACAACAGACTGACCATATAAATCAGATTTGGTCCCTTCTAATTTGAAATCTGAACATGTAATATGCCTTCAGCTTCCTAAATTTATCTTTCAAAGACTGGCTACCACCTTCGGAGACCGAGACATCCAGCGTGAGTGAGTGACATGAGTGTAAAATAAAAATTGAAACAAATCAAGAGCGCCATAATGGCTTTTTTTTATAATTCCTACGATTATATCCACCCACCTTGTTCCTGCCTGTCCACTTTCTTTTACCATTTTCTTACATTATTCCAATCATAATATTCCATTGAGGTAATATATAGTTTCTCTTAGAACTGGGGACAACCTCACAACATATATAATTAAGCATTTGTGCTAAGGTTAATGCTGATAAAAATATTTCATTTTATATTACTACAAAATAGCAGCATCAACTGTGGTATAGTGAAGCATGAATTCATGTTTATAATGAAAATGCTATTAGCATTTGAATTCATTCCTTTAACATATTCACAAGGCAGAGAGATATGATTGTGTATTTACTGTAATTTCTTCCCTAATGCTTCTGGAAATGAGAATTTACACAATAGCCACTGGAGGGGCTATTAGTGCTGCCAGAATAATCACTTGTGTTGCTTTGTTCATTGTTGTTTATGCTAGTTGGGTCCAACCACAATCATAAAAGCCTGTAGCATAATTTGCAAAGCTGTACCAGTTTTGCCTCCTGTTATTAATACAATGACAACATTTAAGGATATTTTCTTATTTTCTGGGATTTTGTCCTTAAAAAATCTACTATTGGTTTATTTTACCAATGTTGTGATATCACTTCTCAGAGAAGTTTAAAATCATGGAAGGCAGACTAAACTACTGATCATATTGTCTAGTCTGGGTAATATTAATCTGAATATAGCAGCTGTCTCGTATGATGCTGAATTATGTAAATTCATACCAAAATTTATTCAGAAATGTTGCAGCAAAAAATTTTGACAATGTCCAAGCCTATTACAATACAAAATGGGATTTTGGAATTGGGCACAATACATGTGCTCTGTGACAAGGAATTTTCCAATACAATGCTGCTCAGTTTCATTCAATACTGTGTGACAGCCATAATACATTCTACACCAAGCTACTCTATTCACCCCAAAGATCTGGCAGTTCATAGAGTTCACCATTCAAGCTTCAACTTATGAAATGAACTCATGGAAGATTCATGGAAATGATATCAGCTTCCCATTAAAATAGCTTCCTTAACTCATTATCCGTTATTAATTGTGTCCCCAGCACCCCGAGCTACAATTATGCCCCCAACCCAGACAAGCACTGGATTCTGCGCTACACCGGCCCTATGAAGCCTGTTCATATGCAGTTCACTAACTTACTTCAGAGGAGGAGACTGCAGACCCTGCTGTCAGTGGATGACTGTATAGAAAAGGTGTGAAATTGCATTCACTTTATCAATATTCCTGCGCCTGCAGCAACTCTATTATAATTATGATAGCACAGTGGTGCTGAGGTATCAAACTTCTTGAAGCCATAATACTAGAGATTAATGTGTTTAAGAGAAATTACATAATCTGCAAAGTTCCACTGATAAGTTGCAAAGGTGTCAAAAGTATTCACATTCATTACTCAGGTAGAAGTATAGATACTATGGTTTAAAAATAATTTTCTAGAAGTTGAAGTATCAATTTAAGCTTTTTACTCAAGTAAAAGTACAAACGTACTGGTTTCAAAACTACTTAAAGTATAAAAGTAAAAGTAATGTAAGGAAAACAAATGCCTATGTACTACCCCCCCAAAAATATTTTTTTTCTAAAAGCCGTAATGACTATAATGTTATATTAAAATGGTAATATTGAATTTTTTGGGATGTACTGGCTACCTGTTTCAGCTGCATATATGCCCCTTGAAAATGAATAGATTTATTAACGTAAGAGCCATTTTGCACTAAATGTATATTTAATAGCAATTATATCTCTATTTTGTGTTGTATGGTCTTCTAGGTTATTTAGGAGCATTGTTTTAGTATTTAAAGTAAATCCTTTATTTTTCTGGCAATCGATTGTTTTCCCTGATAGCAAACTTACTCTGTACTCCATTATTTTCCCTGAGGAGATCAGGGCAGTAGTTTAAGGTAGCATGAGGAGCTACAGTTTAGCCTGTTATGCTAAGCAACATTTTTTATTTGTTCTTTTGTTTGTTATCCTGGTAAAAATAATACAAACGGACCTGTGTGAAAAACAAGACAGAATAAACTTGTTTGAGGACTACAGTTCGTCTCTTTCTGTTGCTTTAGAAGGATTTTGGATCTGCAGGCACGAGTTAGAAACTTGCTGTGTTGCGGGAAAGGCCCTTAAATTCACTCTTTCTGGCGCAGTTTATCTGGATAAGATGTTTTCTGAATGATGACAAACCGAAATGAAATACGTAGAAATAACGAGGCTGTTTTTTAAATGTAAGGAGTAGAAGTACCGTTAATTGCATGAAAATGTAAGCAAGTACAAGTAAAAAGTTGTCCAAAAGTAATTACTCCAGTAAAGTATAAATAACCAAAATTTCTACTTAAGTATAGTAATGAAGTATTTGTACTTTGTTACTTGACACCTCTGATAAGTTGTAAAGTATTTAATGTGAAATTAGCAATTCTAGGGAAATTTGCCATAGGCATTTATTGCACAAATGGTATGCCAGAATATTAAAACATCAGAATATTACCACCTTAACCATGCATCTGCCTCACAGGCTCAAACTTAATAGTGTTCATTCGCTGGTGAGCCCTGGCACTTTCATTGTTGCTCTTGTGTACATTATAAAGGTTAACAGGTCCACTGTGTAACATCAATTGCTCTGGCTGGAGCCGTTGTTCCCCTCAGGCATCATTGGCCTGTAGAACACCAGTATTATGCCATTGGGAGCAGTGGCGGATGCTCTAAGACTGCAAGGGAAGCTCAGCTTCCCCTAAAATGTCAAAAAATAAGTGATCAATAATATACTGTTGTGTGTACAT
>BRDA01072811.1:0-16457 GCA_036984385.1 Crenuchus spilurus | reverse complement strand
ATGTCCAGAAGGGCATGATAATAGGGTACTGGGTCAAGCATGATGGAGGTCAGTGTCAGTATCACCACTCTACAGGCAGCCTCATCAGTGTAGCTGCTGTAGAACAATGTTAGAGCTCCCCCTAGTGTCAGTATCACCACTCTACAGACAGTCTTATCAGTGTAGCTGCTGTAGAACAATGTTAGAGCTCCCCCTAGTGTCAGTGTCACCACTCTGATAAACCTATGCTTTTGTCATTTGTCAAAAAATGTTCTGTCCTTTATATTATATTTTATCAGATGCCAAAAGAACACAACATTATATCAGCATTATACATAAGCCACCCTGTACTGCACTCTAAATATCAGCATCGACCATTGAAAAACCCATATCAGTTGCTCACAAGTTTTATAATGTTTAAGATGGTAAAGTAGTGAAAATCCGACCAAATATGTCACTAATTTGCCTAAATATACTGTGCATATACCCCTCTGCCACAAGTCAGTTTAAACAATACATTATAAGCTTAAATTAGAACGAGTGAAAACAATGTCTCAGGTGTCAGGGAACATAATCAGAACCATTTCACACATTTACACTCTGTGAGGCCGTGTTTAGAGACAATAAATACTAATTAAAGCAGATTCTGACTTTTATTACACACATTTCAGCCATTATTGCATTGTATTATTGAATAGGATGTAATAAACATCTAACTCCTATCAGTGCTGCTGTGAAGAGTCTGATTTTAGAAAAGAACATTTCACAACAATCACCCAGGTACGGCTTAATGTTTTCATTACACAGAATTGTTCAAAAGATGGTACAAGATTGAAGGTATGAATAGTTTACATCACTGAACTTTTTATTTTTTTATTAAGGCCATTATAAAACACCACATGTAAACATTAGAACATGGCAAAAACTTCATTTGTGTTCATAATTACATTTAAAAAGCTAAAATGTCAATATTTTACATTTATTACATGTAAAGTAACATATTTCATACCATTTCTTAGTTTTAATGATGATCAGTATGATTTGGAGTTTGAATACATTACTATTCAAATTGAATCAACATTAAAAAATCAAATTCTAACTCTCAGACATGCAGTATTGGTGTGTTTTTTGTTCCAGAATTGATTTCTAAATGTGTCATACCCCCGCCTCAGCCTCATCCAGGTCCCTGTCTCTGTTGTGTTTTGTGTTTGTTTATGTTTGCCATGTGCCTTCTTGTCTCCATGTGCTCTTGTGTTTACATTCACATCATGTCTCACCACCTAAGTCCCGTCATGTCTCGTCATTGGCCACATCTGTCTTGTCTCGTCTCACAACACTGCTTGTTCATCCCTCTGATTAAGTGGTGTTTTTGTAGTTATAGTCTTTGTCAGTCATTGTATGCCAACCCTGTTTGCTCACGTCATGTTTTTGTCATTTTCTTATTCCATAGCCATAGTCACGTTTTGTTTTCTTAGCCACAGTTTCTCAGTTTCTGTCAATAAAGCCACGTTTTCATACCAGCACTGCATCATCTCCTCCTCCTACAGCCTCCTACAGGTACTTTTACCCTAAATTATATATTATAAATATAGGACAGAAACAACGTGTTTATGTTTGAGTCCCAAACAAATAGAACTGAGCACTTCTGCTGAACAGCACCCTCTTGTGGCACAAATCTGAGTTGTAAGATAAGTCTACATAAAGTCCCTTCAGTGCTGTGCAGCCTGAAATTAATTATTTCTGGACCTAAAAATCTAAAAGTTCCTACATGTATAGTGTTCTGTGGTAAATTGTAAGAATGTGTTATTATATTTCACATCATAAAACACATTTTCTGTTTGTTTACTAAATCATCAACGTGTTGAGATCATTTCATGTAGATGTTATATTAAAACACAAGCCGGTTCAGATGGAGAACAGTACAGTGGACTGATCAGACTTTAAATCAGATATTTTGTTTCTGTGACCTCAGTCCTATTTGAAGATAAAAGTGCTCTTAGAAATCCATACGTGCATTAAGAGTAGCTTAGTCTTGAAGCGTTGCATTGTTTTCTAAGCAATGAAACAACCTGAAGAGGACATCGCTCAAAGGACCACTATTATGCGACGCTGATTGATTGGTTGTCGACTCTAAATGGCAGCTTGAAGTGACCGCTTCATATGTCTGAAAGTCGACGTCAAACCGCGAGTTAAAAGACAATCCATTGTGTCTCTATCAGCCTGACTCTTAAAGAGATAACCACTGTCAAACCACCAAGAGGGTGACGGGAGAATATTAGAGAAATAACCGCTTAAAGAAAGCACAAATGCTCTTCCAGGGTCAGGAGAATGGATGAAGACCTCCATTAGAAAAATATGGCTGACATATGCACAATGCTGGCTGAGATAATTAATCTCATGAGGAGAAATACTCTCGTCAGAAGATATTTACACTTGTTAAGGTATTTCTTGTAGTCGTGTGGGTGTTAATTATAAAGGTGGCTGAAAAGTGTGTTTAAGGTGCAGCTGAAACTCTTATTCAGACGTGTGCTGGGCTTGATTATAGGAGGCTGTGGGGGGACTTATTATGGCAGTAAAAAGGGCAATTATTCTGGATTCAGTTGATGTGTCAGAAACGACATTTGTGTGAAGACCACATTATTATTTCTTAAAGATTTTTTGTTGTTGTTATTCACAGAATCAGACCAAGTTCATTTCACATGTTACAGAAACAGCACAGAGGTGTTATGACTGGATAGACTGACAGAAAGAGGGATGGATGGAGGGATGCTTGTACACATTTAGATCTAAATCAGCTCCTAAAGTCTGCAGAGATACAGAATCTAAGGTGTCTGAAGTCCAGTGTGCAGTTTCTGTCAACACCTACGAGGAGATTTTAGAGCACTTCATGCTTCCATTTGCTGACAGGTTTAATGGAGATGCCAACACTACTACTGACCATCATATTACTGTGCAACCAGCTCATATCAGAGGATGGCCCCGAGTGGCTCAGTGGACAAAGGTGCTCAAATTCAAATTCCAGGTCATGCTGCTTGGCATCGACAGACGCCAAAAGATGGCTTTCCTCCAATCACGTTGGCTGCCTGGCAGCGATGTATTGGCAGCAGTTGGAAAAAAGGCAGAGCGTGACTTCACATATATCAGAGGAAGCCTGTGTCTGTCTGCATGCTTAGTGATAAGGAGAGTCCTAACGAATGGGCGGGTCCATTGGCTACCAAACACATTAGGAAAAAATCAGGTAATAAAAAGAAAAAAAAAGAATTGAAATCAAATCAAAATGTATTTATACAGCACATTATACAATGGACGTTGTCACAAAGCAGCATCAGACAATTTGAATCAAAACCTGATGCGAGTAAGCCAAAGGCGACAGTGACAAGGGAAAACTCCCTCGAGGCTGGAGGAAGAAACCTTGAGAGGAACCAACACACACAAAGTGGATCCATCCTCCTCTGATCAGACTACTGATAGAGATTTACATCCTCAGTTAAGTCTGACAGTGTGCTGTAGTGTAAACAATAATAATATTAATAAAAGTGATATTTGCATCCATATGGGTAAAAAATAAAAGTGCATCAGCCTGGAAGCATCAGTCTGATTATTGCTAGCAGGCGTCCATTTCTACTTCAGTGTAATTGATGGTGGCGGGTAATGACGAGGCTCCGAGGTTGACAGAGGTACATAAAGGTGAATGCAGCAGTAGATGAAGTAGAAATAAGTCACTTTATGTGTAATGAATATACAGTGGTAACCCTACTTACGAGCATCCCTACTAACGAGTATTCCAGGTAACGAGTAAAATTCCAAATAACAAGTAGCGTAAGTTTTTCAACTATGCCAAACCGCTAGGGGTGCTGCGGTCATAGCATCCCCTAGATGCTAGTGTAGAAGAAGAGGTCAGTCATTACCTTTGACCAAAAGTGAAAGTGAAAGTGCTAGTGAAAGCGACGCTAAGGTAGCAAAAGGTAGTGAACAAGAAAGTTAGATAAATGTTTTACTTTTCATATGATAAGTGTAACCATGCCATACACATACGCCCATCCTCCTGTCCTCCTTAGCCGCCAGCCTACACGAGCGTCGTCGTCGTCTCGCTTATTAAAAAAAATCGTTTATGTTTTAAAAACCCATATAAACACATTATTTACATATTAAAGTATACTGTATATTGGCCGGCTGACACGGATTAATCAGTTTTACATGTATTCTTATGGGGAAAATGCATCCAGCTAACGAGCAAACCAGCTAACGAGCAAACCAGCTAACGAGCTCGGCTCCTGCACAGATTAAACTCATAAGTAGGGTTACCACTGTAAAGACAGTTTCTATTCATGTTTGATGACTATAAGAGTCTTTCTATGCAATAACCATTTAGGGACTTTTATTTTTAAGAGTAATTCCACGAGCTCAGCCACACTTCTTTTGGCTTAGAGAGTAAATTAATTACTGAGGAGTTTCTGGAGACCTGAATGTTTCTCTCCGTTTTAGATATTCTGGTTTGACCCAGTTTGCCATTGTGTTTTAGGAGCACTAACTCCACTAGAACTTTGGGAAACTTCACTAAGAATCTACAATGGAAGGAAATCAAATAAAGGCACGGTGGATGTATTCACAAAGGCAGAATTTTTAATGAACGAGAGGGCATTGGATTTCTGACAGTTACCTTATTCATTAGAGACGCAGAGAAATGACAAAAGGGTGGAGAAAAAAAAACAGATTGTACAACCTTCAAAACCGTTTTATGTGTTTATTGCTGAGGTGGAACATTTCGCCGAAGGTATTCATCAATTTCAGCCTAAAATGGATTCAGAATAAAGATTCAGACGGCAACAAAAAAGAAAGAAAGGGTAAAAAGGTGCGACTGACAGCCTCCAACTAATAAGTTCACTGCCGTAGGTGAGGCACCAGGATCGGCTTTGTCATGTTACCTCGACGCTTCAGAGGATTTAACGGAGGCCACTTCTTCCAAAGCCGCGTGTCTCGAGCTTCTCTGAAAGTGGATAACTTCATCATGAATATTCGTCTCCAGCCACTCGTTGAGAAGGGTTTCATGGCACCATCTGGTAAACAGCTAGGAGGCAGCTTCTATTAAATTACAGACACAAGGGGGAACGTTGGGAATGGACAGCGCGGCGGGGCCGGCCCCGGTGCCGTGTGGCCAGGTGCTCCATATGGCACGTTTAGAGGGTGTTTTAATGGCCAAGCCTTCACTGTCAGTGAGCTCCAGCCGTGAGGCAGCCCTCAACTTGATCTGGCTCACCTTATTGTGGTAAGCAAAGGAAGAAATCGACTCGGGATCTGGCAACCCAGCCAAGCCCCAGAGCCACACTGGCAAGCCGATAGTCAGCACTTAGCGGTAATCCAAGAAAACGTCGATATCTGTCTCCTTTCTAGCATTCTCTGTCAGGATCTCATCTCTCCAAGTCGTTCTCATTGTGCTTCGCACTGGATTATCTAGTTAGCCTGGTTTTCTGTTCTGACACGAGGACTGATGATCTAAAGCAGAATATTTCACCACAGCAGAGTCTGAGTTTACTAATCACATCACATTCAGACTGTGGCACTTCATCAAGTGGTGCGTCCGTCTCTAAAGTGCATTTTTGGACAAACCACTGCACCATTCAGGTGACTATTGACTGAGAGATCAGATTTTTATTTTAAAATTTGGTTACAGCAGATCTTTACCTGAGATCTTCTGCTTAAACATTTCAGTTCAGGCTTGAAGTGAGTCCCCATTACCCTCAGTGGGTGTTGGGCATTCCAGCCAGGACAGAACATGGCAACCGCACCCAGATGACCAAGATCTAGGTTAATGTTAGGTTTAAGACCATCATTAAAATAACATTTTAAAATTAAAATTAGGACCAGTTTTAGGTTTAGGTTTAGGACAAGTATTAGAATTAGGATTAAGGTTAGGTTTAGGTTTAGGCCCAGCATTAGAATTAGGATTAAGGTTAGGGTTAGGTTTAAGACAAGTATTAGAATTAGGATTAAGGTTAGGGTTAGGTTTAGAACAAGTATTAGAATTAGGATTAAGGTTAGGGTTAGGTTTAGGATAAGCATTAGAATTAGGACCAAGTTTAGGACTATGTTTAGGACAAGCATTAAAATTAGGATTAAAGGCTAGAATTAGGTTCAGGACAAGCATTAAAATTAGGATTAAGGCTTGGGTTAGGTTTAGGACAAGCATTAGAATTAGGACCAAAGTTAAGATTAAGTTTAGGACAAGCATTAAAATTAGCATTAAGGTTAGGGATAGGTTTAGAACCAGCATTAGAATTAGTTTTAAGGTTAGGATTAGGTTTAGGACAAGCAATAGGAGCAGTTTTAAGATTATCATTAGATTTAGAACCTGCATTTGAATTAGTTTTAAGCTTAGGGTTAGGTTTAGGATCATAATTTCAATTATAACCAGGGTTAGACTAAGGTTTAGAACCAGCATTAGAATCAGAAATGTCTGCACATTGTTTTACACGCTGTAATGTTGGACAAAATGAAATAAAATGTGGCCTGAGAAAAAGTTATTGCAGCTTAAACACTGCATGTTTACATTTATATTATGTGCTAAATTCAGTAAATTATTAAAAATAAACACTTTTTTTACACAGTCATCATTTGATCCACACAGGTCTGCAGAAGACTGTAGACAGAGCCATGGATGTTATGCATGGATGATTTGGCATCCAGTGGAGCAGGAAGTTGAGTTTCTGATTATATATTCAAAATAATGCAGATACACACTTCTTCACTTTATATGTATGGACACACTGAGTGCACGACACAGCGCGGCACCGCGTGTGAAATAATAGCTTTTACATACAATACATTTAAATCAGTCAACCAGCAAAGGAAATGGCCTTGATTCTTATCAGAGCTCCTCATCAAACAGGAATACATTACCCAGAGTCTCTCAGAGTCTCAGAAACACAGAAACCACATTTTGTAAGAAGATTTGTGAGGTGCTGAGATGCAAAATGCTAAAAAAAAAAGTGTTTGCTTTGGGCTTCGTTCTGCTGTCTCCTTCTTCTGACCTTTTCATTTTCTCAGCTCTGAAATCATTTGTGCTGTGAAGATGCTGCTTTGGCTTGCATGTTTGTGTAATTTGCATCTTCAGAACAACAGATCAATATGATCATCATGCCGTGTGTGTGTGTGTGTGTGTGTGTGTGTGTGTGTGTGTGTGTAGGACAGACCAAGCGAACTCTAAAAAAGTGTACATGAGCTGCTAAAACTGCTGTAGGTTTACAGTGTAACTTTTACAGTAATGTACTGAATTTCTTAAAACTCCACCGTATACGTTTAGTCCAAATCTATCATTTTTACGCAGCAACGTCATCACATTCATGCATAATGCTGATGCTTACAATTCACTGCTGAACACTAAAAATGCAGTAAAGCACTAAAAAATCATGTATTTCAGGCTGCACAGCACTGAAGGGACTTTACGACGGTTCATCTTACAGCTCATCTTATCAGCAGGACTGAAGCTGAGTGATCAGTTCTATTTATTTGAGACTCAAACTTTAGATGAAGGACGGCAACAAAAAATCACCGTTGTTTACTTATTCTAAAACTAAAATCAAAAAAAGCTCTGAAAACACACAGCTTTTACCTGAGTCCTTACATTTGTGCGGATCTTAGAAATTAGGGAAGTAGTGAGCATCTGAATAGATGTAATAATGGATGTTATTTGCAGATTACACTAGGCAGGGTTCTGCTAAATTATGTCATATATTAGCATCACAGTGTGAAGGAAGTAGCTGAATTTGCAGGTTTATCGAACCAGTTTCTGATAGAAGACTGCAGACCATCAACATATGATGCAGAGTGGCAGCAAGAGGTCTTCACCCTTCTGTGCTGTCGGGCACAATTCTGCACAAAATGACTTTTGACTGGGATTGTTACCACTGCTGGTGGACCTGTATGACAAATCCAGCTTCACAGTCTCACAGCAATGCTCCAAAATCTAATAGAAAGCCTTCCCTGCACAGCAGAGTCTCTCCAACAAAAAGCAGGAGAAACTCTTTTAATACCTCTTGTCCATACAGTGTACATTACACGCTTATCACAGCAGGTTGGTTTACACCTTATAAAGAATGAACCCTGATAATAAATGATGACATCCTTACTAAAAGCCCTAAAAAACATTCGGGCTGTGTTCGAAATGAGACAAACTGTGTGTGGGAGACGAGGGGACACTCTGTCCACCTCCACTGTTTTAGAAACCGGAGCTGATTTTTATTGATCCCGTTCTCCTGCACTTCTCCATTTCATTTTTCATGGAGTGGCTCATTGTGAGCAGGAGCGAGAAAAGCAAGAAAGAAAGTAAAAAGCGAGTGAACGTCCTGCATAAAAGAGGCGAAGTAATCCGGGCGAGGCTGCTGGACAGGGACGAGAGAATAAATGGTAAGTAATCTCTTCCCGAACGCAGTCCGTCCTGCGGAGGTTATTCTGGGGACACATTAATTGAGAGTCTAATATGTGTGCGGAACATGCCTGCGAATGCTACAGTGTGGATATCAGCACATCCAGCTTACAGCATCGCAGACGAGGAAGGATCAAAGAGAATTAGCTTGTATGATGACGCACCAGGGCCACAACGGATTAGCAGACGTTTCTCATCTCTGAAGGGGCTTTTCTAGCCGTGGAACCAGCTACCCAACGTCCGTGTTACTGTCAACCTCACATCACAACTTTTTGGCTGTTGCTTCATGTTCATGCTGTACACTCAGTGGGCACTTCATTATCTGCACATAACCTTGTATCTCCACTCATTGCCCATTATAGCTCCGCTGATTATATAGATGCACTTTGTACAGACTGTAGTCCATCTGTTTCTCTGTATACACCCTGTTCTTCAATGATCAGGACCCCCCATGGAGCAGGTGGGTCATTCTCAGTGACACTGATGAGGTGGTGGTGTGTTAGTGTGTGAACTGCTGGAGATTTCCACTCACTGTCAACTCTATAAGACCTTGTTGGTCCACCTTGTAGATGTAAAGTCAGAGACAGCAGCTCAGCACAGTGTGTTGGTCCTCTGGTCCTTCACTGGTGCTCACAGGACTCTGTTGGCTGGTTAGTGCACTAGCAAACTTTCCAACAAAACATCAGCAGCTCTGTGCATCTAATCCACTCAACACACACTAACACACCACCACCACATCAGTGTCACTGCAGTGCAGTGTCCTGTGGGCAGGATAGCCAACACAAACTATAACAGGTGAGCTACTGTCTCTGACTTTACCTTTGCAAGGTGGACCAACAGGTAGGCGTGTCTAATAGAGGACAGTGAGTTTACAATCTCCAGTAGCTCACACACTAACACACCACCACCACATCAGTGTCACTACAGTGCTGAGAGTAATCCACCATCCATATAATAGCTGCTCTGTGGTGGTCCAAATATATATATATATCACACATTGACCTGCACCCAAAATCACACAAACTAGCCAATCAAATCCTGATCTAGCTGTTTAAGATCAAATTCAAAAACCAACTGTTCATGTAAACGTATCGGCCATTTGAGACTGAACAGATATGACCTTGGATCTGAAAACAGGGCCCGTCAGTCATTTCTCTCCACCAACTGCTCTGTGTCAATAGATTTTTCATCCCACCGCGCAGGCAAGCCACAAAAACCACAGCCACTTTGCCCCGGCCGACAACTGGCCTCAGTCCTTGGAAGGACCCGGCGGTGGGATCGCGTTTCACGTTACCGGAGACCCGGCTCAGATAATCATCTGATTAAAACGAGATTTCTCCAGGAATATGAGAGAGTCCTCGCAATCGAACCGCTTCCAAAAGTTTCATCTGCAATTGAAATGCGTGTGTGAAAGGTCTCGGAAGAAATCTCCGGCGTTGGAGTCTTTAAATGGATAAATTAGGATGGACCTGTCGAGGAGGACGTGCAATTTCGCTGGAGGAAAAGTGTAATTTTATTCATAGCTTCTGGACCAAAAGGCTCGCCTCTTTTTCAAACTCTAATGACATAATGACTTGGCACTTTGGGCGAAAAGGTCACTTGATGCGAGATGGGCTTCTGTCTACTACGTCTCAGCTGGGTGACACAAAGTCTTAATGGGAGCATATATAAGACGTTGGCTTGGGTCAGATGGCATTATGCATCAAGTAAGACACTCCAATTTTCCAAGCTAGCCAAGTTTTCCGCTAACATATCCTCAGACCCACTTGCTTGTAGCTGTGAAATAAGCAATGGGACTCTTGAAGCGTCCTGCTGCGCCAAGTGCTGTCCCTGAGAACTTAATGGGCCGCATTCTAATTGGGAATGAAATATGGCAGAGACCCTCTCTCTGGAGCTGAGCAACATAGCAGATAATAATTGGGCGGCTGCGTGATTGTGTCAGCCCTGCGTTGCTGTAGGAGCCCATTGAGACTCACAATAGACCGTGGCTGGTGAAGTTTGAAAACTTGTAGCGCCAAATACTTGTAGTTGTGTAGCCTAGACAAAGGGTACTGTAAGACCAGCTGCACTGGGAATTGCCTGGGACTAATTTGGAAGAAAGTACAATCAATACAAACAACAGAAGTAAAGGCTTCTCTTATTGTACCATGCCTGTGAACGCAGTTGTTTATTCTGGGTTTCTGGAGGCAGCGACCCTTAAAAGAAGCCAAGGCACTGGTAGAGATCTCATTTTTGTTCAAAGGGTGGCCTTGTAAAGAAATGCCAGAGCAATAGCTGTGACGGGACAGACCGTGTTTCTTGTTATCTGTATCTCGGTAGAGCAGAAACGATGGACGCTGCTGTAGACTGATTGAGATTACGCTCATCAATGTTAGCTGTTTTAATCACGTTCACGGCCATCACAAATGATGGTTATTGACAGCTCGTAGGTATCAGTGGCGTGAAGAGGAATGATGGAGCACGGTAGTGGCACAGCGTCTGTTGGACCAGCTGCCGTGGGGACTTCATCAGACCCCTAGTCAATTATTCACCGCGCAGCATGTTCACCAAGAGTTTAGCACGGCGCCGGAGACCATGGGAGAAGCATCGAGGCGCATCACAGAAAAATTCAATCCACCAGCGGGGGGGCGACTCTAAATGAACATTTTCGACTCTCTTTACTGAGACAGCCGATGTTCTGAATGCGTAATTTGTAAATGAAGGGATTTATCGTGCGCAGAGTGACGGATTGAGTGGAAAGGTCTCAGGATGCGTCTTCACCAAGAAATCATATTTACATACTTTTCTAAACACCTCAGATGTAGTCAATCAGTCAAGACAGTCAAGCCTTCTTTAGTTTAGGAGAGCTAATAAACACTAATAAACACTAAAACTATACACCCAGTCCTGTCAAGCCAAACTTATTAATACAGCATCTTTCACACAACATTCAAAGTGATTTACAGACTAAAAAAGACACATGAAACATTTACCAAACATTCCAAATTTTCCAAGCCCTCTGCATTTAACCCATCCATCAGTGAAACACTGCATATAGATACTCTAGTGAACAACAGGGTGGCCCGGCACTTCAGACAGCAGCAGGGCTGCTAGAAGACTGATTCACTGGCACTGAATCTGATTGTAGATCAGCACTTCCTGAGATACTAGTCTATTATGAGGTCAGTAAGTCATATTTTGTCCTACTAGTTTGTGAGACCCTCATTAAGATCTTTTATTTTTTAGAAATGTTGCTATGCTATGTAGGTGTCTATTGAGTTCTAGTGTTTGTTAGCAGTGTTAGCCCTTTAGCTCCGATTCTAAGTCTTTTATATGTTTGTAATGAACCAGTTTCCGGATATTTCTTGAGTTCAGCCAACCAGCCTCTATATTACTACATCATACAAATGACGACATGGAAACCACATCTCTGCATTCTCACCAACGGCAAACAAGGCAGAGGTCACGCCTGACCTACAAGTCAAGCCGCAGGCCGTGCCTCATCCCTAGGCCTAGATGCACCTGCTAGCAGCCCAGTTAGGATCCTTCTCGGGTTAATTTTTAACTGTCATCAATCACGGGGCGCAATATTAGTCCGGGGCCGGGCAGGGTGTTCCACAGCTCACTCTGCAGAGGAGACCCAGGGTCAGAGCAGCCGCTGAGAGTTATTGCCCTCTAGATATTAATTTGTCTAAATCAAGGACAAGGCTATCCAGGGGAGCCGTAGACCTTCACTCATCCCTGCCGTCAATCAGGCCTCCCTTTCCTTGCTAGTAAATCAATCATTAAATCAATGGGGCTGCAATAGAGTCGCAACCACAAGAGCAGAAAATACCCACGTTCACTGTCAGCCAGACCGCCATATGTTGCCCTCAATCTGGGGGAAAGATATTGATGAAGCACACTGGAGGACTACAAGGTAACGCCAACCCTTACAGCAAATAGGCCACAGAAGATAAAGCAAATAGCTCACATTATTGACTTTTTACAGTGCAGCCTGTTTCAAAACGTATGCTCTTACATTTTGAATGCCATTAGTTAATGTGCCAATTAACCTAGATAAAGTAAGTCATAGTTGATATTCTCGTTACACTTTAGCTTAACGAGGTTAACTTGCAACATTAACAACCTATGCAACATGTGAAAAAAAGTACTGGGACACCTGAAATCAAAAATAGTTCTGGAGTAACTGTCTCTACTGTCCAGGGAAGGTTTTCTACTAAATCTTTGAGAATTGCTGCTTGGATTCGATAGCATTCAGCCACAAAAGTGTCAGGATGTTCACCACCACCACCTCATCCTCAACTTATCCCAAAAATACTCGATGGAGTAGAGAACACGGTTGCTCCACAGTTCAATGCTGGGGGGCTTTTTACCCCTCTAGCCCACCTGGCATTAGATAGGGTGCCAACAGGTTTTCCAGAGAGTCCTATTCTATTGCCAGTACTTCCCTACAAGGATTAGACAACCTATGTGTTTGTGCATTGGGTGGGTGTCCACAAACATTTGGACTTATATAGTATTGCTGGACAGAAAAATAAATATGTGGACATGCCAACGTGTTTGAGTTTTGTATAAGTCATTAATGTATATGAATAAAAAAATGAAATTAAATTTTAGGTGTTTCCAAGTACCAGCTAAAGCTACAAGATTAATAAAAGTCCCACCACAGCAAGGGCAGCCACTGTTTACAAGAGCGAGATTGGTCCAGGCTCGCAAAGCACTGGGCAAGGGCTGCATTTATGCAGGGAATATAAAGTGGTCATTCAGGTCCTCAACGAAAACAGCACAGAAGCTATGCTAATAACACTCTCAAACCATTTAGCATCTGCATGGCCTTCAGCTGCGCTACAACTTCGAGCTACGCAGCTCTAAAACAGTTTACAGGCTTTCGCTCTCATTAGAAAGTGTCTGCCAATGCAGCTTTTTTTCACAGGGATGTTTATGCAGTCTTCATTGGCTGGTGAGGGAACGTTTGCGAATTAGCGCTAGCTAACAGTGACCAGCAGCTGTGCTCTGAGCTAATGGAGTCTGCCACAGATTGTCTGGATAATGAACCCAGGAGAAATGGAGCCAAAGAGTTCTAGGGTAGAAACTAAAAACTCAAAAAAGAGAGAATTTGCAGTACTGCTCTTAGCAACTGTGCTGCGCATCCAAAGTGAAAGGAAACCTGACTTAATGGGTCGTCTTGCTGATCCGCACTGAGACAAAAGTGCTGGAGAATCATATCAGGCATGCAGCGGGAAGGACTCGCCCCACTTGATAATAATAAGAACATCGGAACAGTTCGTTCCTGTTCGGTTTCTGAGCAGATAGCGAGGCTAGATCTGTAATTTCCCAGAGTTTTGTCGAGAAAACCCAGAGTGCTTTAGGGGTGGTCAGGTCGAAATAGAGGGTGAAAAAGCCCCAAAGACAAAATCTATCTTTGGTGAGGTTATTGGGGACTGAGAGAGAGCAAGACAGAGAGAGAGCGAGAGCGGAGAGAAGGGACAGAGGAGAAACTCGGCACCAGGCCCAGAGATGCAGTCAGCACGTTTTATCAGCACGACTGCTCCATGAATCAGGCATTGTGCGGCCTCTTAGGTGATAAATACCCGAGCGAGGGGTCTAACATACAAGATAGACCTCATTGTTGGAGGAGCCCGGCCTGTATTTCACAGGCTTGGCTTTATGGGTGATGGATGGGGTGAACCCGAGCCATATTTCTCCCCGACTCTCGTCCTACGCGTGTTGTTAAAGATGGGAAGTGGAAGCTAGGCCGGAGAAAAGTAAATATGGGGAGTGGAGCAATTCTGGAACAGCAGCACTAAGGAGCCAATGCTAACCAAAGCTCAGTTTAAGTAACATATTCTCTTCCTTTTTTTAATTAAAGCTGTTATTGTCATGTTTCAAACAGAGCAGTATGCAACACATTTCAGTGGCATCTTGACCAATCTGTTACCTCTTGACCAGACATTGTAGCTTCCTTGCTGTTTAGCATCTGTTTGGCTTTCAGCTCGAAGCTACACAGCTTCAAAACAGTTTACAGTCATTCTTTCTCATTATAAAGTGGCTGCCAATGCAGTTTGGCTGCTTTTCTGCAGGAGTGTTTATGCAGACTCCATTGGCTGCTGAGGGAAAAGTTAGCGAATTAGCGCTAGCGCACAGTGACCAGCAGCTGTGCACTGAGCTAATGTTTTTCAGGGTTTGTCTCAATATCCAGTGAGCTGTCATTCTCCTTACTGCCTACAAAGGCAGCATTTCAACCACTATAGATGAGTAAACAGATGTTTAGATGGAGATCATATCAGTGATTAATCTGTTAGCCTACCTGAGTAACAATGTTAGCTAACTAGTAACAGGCTAGCTCAGGGGTCCTCAACGTTGGTCCTGGAAGCCAACAATCTTGCTCCCTACTGCCTAGAAAAACAGAACTTTAACCAAAATAGATTATTAAACAGAAGATGGAGATCATATCTGTCATTATTCTGACCTTCGGCTAAAGGTACTAGAGTAACAATGCTAGTTAGCTAAGGGACTGAAGCAACAACCTTCTGGCTACAAGGCTTGTTTCCTAACCTCAAGCCCACAGCTGCCCCAAACATATCTTTTGATTCAAATATGAGCAGATCGTTTAGCTAAGTGTGTTGCATGCAACTTTAACTGCATGTGAGCCGCTTCATGTAACTCAGGTTAGAATTTATGATGCATGCAACAATATGCAACTATTATTATTCAGTTCTGTCAACTAATTTCTGACTAATGGTGACCATATGGATGGCATTTCTCCAGAACATCTTGTCTTCTGTTTGGATCTTAAGGCTTTGTTGGCTCGTTGCCTCTGATTGCATCCATCCATCTCGTTGCTGGTTCTCTTCCTCTTTTACCGTCAAATGTTCCAGCAGAACTGGGTTCTCAAGTGGATTTCTTATAATGCGTCCAAAAGAAGAGAGTTTGGTTATTTGGTCTTTTAGTGAAAGCTGAGCTTTGATTTGGTCCAGGATCCATTCATTTCTACAAAAAGTCACATGCAACATCTAAGTAGTTGCTTGAACATTGCACTACGCTTAAGCAGTGGATGTTTTCTTGCTGTGCACATAAGCAGTACAGCTGTACAGCAAAACAATAGTAATCATTCTCAGTGTTACAATAAACCTGATATATGTGTCTAACATAACGTAAACTGCAAATGCAAAGTCTATTAGGCTTCCGAAGCCTAATTAAGATGGAAACGCTAATTGTCAACCAACCATCATTTGTATTCCTCTGTATTTATGTTTATACAAGTCTGCCTCGAGCTCGCATCTACAGATGTAGGAAAAGGACTCTAAAGGAAGCTCCTGGCAGAGACTACACTCTGAAGAACTGATTATTTGGACACAACTCAAGCCCTAGTCCTAGAGTATGATAGATTATTAATGAAGAATCTCCTCCACACAGAATAATGTCGCCCTGAACTGGGCTTAATCTATAATCAGAAAAGCAGCCCATTGTCTTAATCATTGGAATAGTTGTCTGAATGCCTGCATTGATGTATTGATGGTGCAGGTTCAATACTCTGTGTCTGAGGCAGGCAGTTCAATTCAGCCCTTTAGAGACACACAGTCTTGTTATCCACAATCAGGGACACTAACGAGATGATAATAATAATGATCCACTGATGAAGCAAAGAGGCATTTTGGGACAATTGTAGGGTTTTTCCAACTTGATTAGGAAAATGATTCCGTTTGTTAATATAGTTGTTATTCACTGTAGCTTTAACTTATAGGGGTTTATAAAATATATACACATATAGAGGTTTATACAGTATAAACGTTCATATTTACAGTACACTGAATTTGATCTATACTGCTATATACTGTATATATTACTGTATTTTCTTTGTGGACTGTGGCTTCTGCTGGAAAATGCAACTAAGAAAATGTCAATAAAATCCTACTAGAACAGCTAAACTTTATTTGGGGTTAAACAGAATCACTTTAAATGATGGCAGTTGTGTATTAACTACAAACCGGATTTCAAAAAAGTTGGGACGCTATAAAAATTGTGAATAAAAACTGAATGCAATTATGTGGAGATGACAAATGTCAATATTTTA
>BRDA01072804.1:0-10666 GCA_036984385.1 Crenuchus spilurus | reverse complement strand
ATGTCATCGAAGGGGAAGTTGTGGGGACTGGATACCACAGTCTGGTTAAACAGCTTCAAGCCCGTATAGACAACAAAAAGCGGCATGCAAACCCAAGAATAAAAAAACGCAAATCGTTGTCAGACAACTCTGACACGGATGAGGTCCCAGCAGTAATGAAAGCGTCAGTCCAGGATACGTATGGCTGTGTTAAGTGGGACATGAAGTTCATGCCAGTCACAGAAACCCTGGAAAGCCAAAATGAAAAGAAAGACAAAATGAAGATTCTGTGGGAAAAAGGCACTTTCAACCCAGACGAGGTGAAGGAATTGATGAAATTGACGTACTATTCACAGCGTAAGGCAATTAACAATGGAACAGCTCTTCAAACACTGAGAGAAGAATGGCCTTTTTTGTTTCACGAAATTGGGATTTCTGCCCACTACCAGGAGCTAACAGGACTGCCACTGACAGAGACGTTCATGAAAAGTGTGGGAAAAAAGGGAAAACAGCTCCTAAACTTCTTGGCAACTGTTTGTGCAAACAAGACCAGGCGTGTCTTTGAGACATTGACCAAGCTGACGTTCCAGAGAGGGCAGTTGGAGGGCTGCTCAGATGACGTGAAGGATATGGTGCTTTTGCTGCTTTCCTACTTTAACGAAGATGAGGCAACCCTGTTCCACTACACTGAAGAAACCAACCAGGCAGCCGACGTTCAGGTGGACTGCTTGCCGGTGACGCCATGCGTAATTGTGTGTGGTAAGTGTTTCTTGTTTGTTTTCTGTTTGTTTTTCCCCCTTTTCAGAATAACAGCTGAAACTTTGAACACACCTGTAATATAAAAGGGACAATCCACACACTTCAGGTCTTTTCTTGTGCCAAATAGCCTTACTCGAGTAAAGCTATTTTGCACAAGAAAAGACCTGAAGTGTGCGGATTCTCTCCTTTTTTATGTAGAAGTCTCCACTAAATCCTGCACTTTCTCAACAGATGAGCGGTGACCCTTCACTACTAACAAACCTGTAATACCTGATATTTAAATCTTTACAGGAGCCTCCTGCTACAGTGCCTATAGATTCATGGTGAGCATTGACGGCAAGATTGTCAATGACAACATCGCCCAATTCATTGCTGCCATCAGCTTAATGTTCGGCAGCTACTACTGCCTGAATATCCATTATCCAGTAAAGTTGAGATCAACGCTGGAGTTCCTTCAGAGGTATGTGTGTGTTGGGAGGGTAGGGGGTGGGGTTAAGGACAGGACAGGTAAAGGTAATTGCTTTTTAGGTGCACTGGAACAATGGTTATAGTGGCAAATTTTCAGTAATCATACTTCTGTGATACCAGGCTGTCCAGTTAGGAAGCAGTACTCATTGTGAATCCATTTTGCCTATGTTGTGCAAATGTAACAAGCAATGGGTAGAAATTTGAGTTAATAATCAAAATATGCCCCAAAAAACAATTATTCGCCAGGTAGTGTCACAGACCATTTCTCTTTATCCTTTCTGGCTGATTTTTTTTTTTTTTTGGTCACATGTGCATTTGACATTATCACACCCTTGTAGGTACCACAATGCTCTGTCTATCACCGACTGAATTGGCTCAGGTAGTGCTACTCATCCAAGATGGCACATCAATGTGCTCTGTGGGTTAGGGTAACCCTAACACTGCTCTGCCCTACAGCAGTGTCCAGAGCATGGAGGAGATGCCAGGACATGCCAGTACACCACTGCACATGGAGGAGGCCATAGAACGGTTTACAACCCAGCAGTGGCATCGCCATCCTTTTTATTGTGCCAGGTGACACAGGAAGAGCACTACAAAATGAGCTTTGCAGTTCACTAATGTGCATGTTGATGGTCAAATGATCAGAAACGGACTTCATGAGCAGAGTATGAGGGCCTGGTATCCACACGTGGGGCCTGTGTTTACAGAGCTCCCTCATACCCTCCTCATGAAGTCTGTTTCTGATCATTTGATCAGAAACCCTCACGTCAGTGGCCTGCAAAGCTAATTTTTGCAGGGCTCTGGCACTGCTCTTCCGGTGTCATCTTGCTCAAGGAAGGAGATGGTGATCCCGCTGCTTTGTTGTAAATTGTCCTATGGCCTCCTCCATGTCCCCTGATGTACTGGCATATCTCCTGGCAGCTCCTCCATGCTCTGGACACGGCAAACCTTCTTTCCACAGCGCACTTTGATGTGCCATCCTGGATGAGTAGCACTAGATGATCAAATTCAGTGGGTGATAAACGCCACCTCATGGTACCTCCAAGGTTGGGACACTGACAAAATGCACTTGTGACCAAAAATCAGCCAGAAAGGATGACAAAGAGAAATAAGCTGTGGCCACCACTTGCAGAATAACTCTGTTTTGGGTGCTTGGTTTGGTTATTACCATTAATTTCTACCCATTATTTGCTAAATTTGCACAACAGTAGGTAAAATGAATTCACAAGGAGTGTTGCTTGGACAGGCTTGTATCACGGAAGTATGCCTGTCTGAATTCTCATTGTATTTCATCACAACCGGGGCTGAAAGTGTGAAATACTGACCTTTTTCTTTGTTATCTAAGATGTTGGAACCCGGTACACAATGAGTATTTGGGTGCTTCCAAAACAACTAAGGGTTTTTTGTATGTTTCCATAGGTGTTTCTTCAACATCAATCCAGAGAGGGGCACAAAGGTTGAGACGAAAAAAAAAAAGAAGCAACTGGCGGTAAACCCTAGGGTGCTTACCCTCATCGCTGATCTAGCAGATCATGAGTGGAGAGACTAATTAACACTCTGGATACCCAGTCCAGCAATGCGATGGCTTCATGCCATGGCCCGTACCCACACACTACCCTGCAGTCAACCCAGTGATGTCTTTCATAAAGGTGCTATACAAGCCCACAAACACACACACACACACACACATTCAGCCACGACCCACACACTCTGGCCTGCACTCGTCCCGAGACAGCTCCCTGGGACTTTTTCTGTTCTATTTTTTCCAACTCAAAGTTTGCATCCATGTTCGGATTTTATTGCTGTTTTTTTTCCAAGTCCTGATTCATTTTAAGTTATATTATTAGCCTTGTTTTTCAGTTGTAAACTCAACAGATGTATTAAACTTACTCTATGCACATTTTGGAAATAACTTGTGTGCTAATTGAAATATTGTTTAAAATGTTACTTTTCAAAAGGGGTGTGATGTGCTCATTAATGTATATCATTGTATATGTTCTAATATACATGTTTTCTCCTGGACTTAAGTGATATCCGCAGAAAATGTTTGATTACTCAATGTTTGGAGACAATAAAAAAAACCTCCTTTAATAGCTGGCTTCTGTGTTTAATATTGGTAATGAGTGTAATGTTTTTGTCTGCATTGTAGTGATATTCTGGCTTCCACAGGTGCTGGTAATTCATTGTAAATCTTATTTCAGATTTTAACAGGACTTGACCCTAAAACGAGGTAGTAAATAATGTGAAATGGATGGGGATTCCCCTTAAAAGTAGAAGTTATAACCTGTGAATTAAACAGTCATACTGATGAGCCACGCAATTGTGCTGTTGTTCTAGCAGGAATAAACCATAAAATAAGGGAGTAAGTTATGTGGAATGAATAGAAATTCACCTTAAAAGCAAGCGGTTTATACTGTGAATTGAACAGTAATACCGTCAAGGCATAAATAGTTGTGCCGCCATTTTAACAGAAATTGACCATAAAATAGGACAATAAATGCTGTGGAATGGATAGTATTTCACTTCAAAAGCTACATGGTTACATTGTGAATTGTACAGCTTTACCATTAGCCTATATACATTTCACCGTTATTTTAACAGTAAATCATCTTTATTCGAACATTTTCAAAATGTTGTTTTTACAAGTGATAATACACCTTACCGTGAAGCCATGTACAAGATCACTGTATTTTTTACGGTGAAAAAATGGCAACCACAGCTGCCAGTTTTTCACCGTAAATTTGACAAGATTTTTTTTACAGTGTAGCATTATAACACAATAAATAATAATATATTTAGTTTTATTGACTAATTTTGACTAAATGTAAAAAGTGTCTTTTTAACTGACCAAAAAATGTGTTTGCCATTAAAACGTCTACTAAATCCTAACAAACTAGTAGTAAACTGCTTAGAAGCCACTTCAGCACAAAACAAAAGCACTGAGCTGCACACAGTCAGTTTTTCATATATAAGTATGAATTAATTCTAAATATGTCAGATTGTGGATCTGTATCAGATCTGACTAAAGATAGACAGATATCACACACTTCTTACCTTCCGCTCCAGCTGCACAGGTCTGCTGCACTACAGGACAGAACGCAGAAGGTTTGCAGAAGCTGCAGGAATCCTCTTCCTCTCACTGTCATCTCAAACCCAAAGAAACTCCCTGAGAGTGAAGCTAAACATGATTCTGTATTACATCCTAAGGACCAATGAGATGTGATGTGATGGTGAAGCACTCTCCCTACAGTGCAAGGAGGGGGTCTTTTTCACCCTCTCTCCCCTCCAGAGGGTGGGGGTTAGGGGGTCGACTCCACCCTCAGTCAGGGTAATGTATGAGGTTAACACATAAGCTCTCAATCTCAATTGTGCCTCCCCAATCCCAACCCTGCTAAAATGGTTGCTTGATTGTATTGCCCTTTATGGAAGGGTTACAATGTTATACAGTGGAACATCGGTTATCGTTTGCGGTACAATTCAGTTATCGTGGACTTTTTTGGATGAAATGTTGTCATCATTCATCCGGCAAAGAACCCAGAGAACGGATAAAACAAAGGCTGTCAGTTGGAACTGCACACACTAAAACGGATGTAAACCCGTAAGAGTGATGTTAAATGTTCATTTATCAATTTCTTTTTCATTTTGAGCAATGTGGCTTAATGTGAACGAGAGATCATGAAGATACACATATGCTTCAAAATTAATGGAAGGGGATTGTTACTTTCATTGGCAAAGAAGGGACTGTAAAAATATGATGAGTAAAAATGTAAATTATTTTTGTTTCTAGTAAAAGATGAGCTTCGATGGGGTCCAGGTTCCGTTTATTTGTCTCAAAAGTGTCCAACACCAAAGTTCAAAAGGTATCATTCCTGCTTTTTTATATTCAATGACAAAATAAAATAGTAACTACCACGTGTTGACGTCTTTTAAGACTACTCCTCATGCTCTCTTTATATAAAACATAAATACATACAAACATAAAAAGTGTTACAACTGTGACGCCGTTATACACTAATGAACGTCCGCTTCGACTGCCACACATCTTTATGTGGCTACATAAAGAAAATATGAGGAATAATCTAAAATAAGCATGTTTGTGATAGGAACTACTTTCTTTAGTCTTAGACGAGAATAATGTGGGCCTATAGTTTGCTTGGTTGTTATGTTTACCATTTACCGTTCAGCGCATTGATACAGAACCGTGTATTTCTTTCTTTTTACCGGATCTACTTCCTTGTTCCTTATACAGACTTTTTATTAATAGACATTTGCCAGATTACCAACCAATCAAGAAAATATGATTTGTCCTTTCTGGGGTACAATATTAATTAACGTCCTTTCATTAATTTTCAGTAATGTAATATCATGTTTAAAGCCAGTGATTAACAAAGTCAATTATGTGAATTAGAATTAAACCATTTCACAGTTCACACAAAAACGGAACCAGTTCACGTCAAACAAAAAGCGTTCGTATTTTTTTCACAGTCAATTCTGGATTTACTCTTCTGTTCAAAACCAATAGTCCTATAATTGTGCAGTGTATTAAAGTCTTAGACACTTAAACTAGATCTGATCTAGTTAGAATAGATTCCAAATGTTCTCCTCGATGCTATACAGCCACTGCATGGATGTATTAAATTCATCACCACCTAACATGACAAAGCACTGATTAACCAAAGGATGATAGGCTAAAATAATACTGGACTACAAGGAAAAGCATCTAACCAACACATAAAATGAATATTTATCTTTTATATATAATTATCATTTTAAAAACCTAGAAATAAATTATATATATATATATATATATATATATATATATAATATTAGAGTTTGTTTCTGAGTATATAAACATTTACTGTCTAAATGTATATGCCTTAAAAAATACAAATATAAATATCTGTTAAATGACGTAATACAATCTCATTTTTGGTTATTAACCATTTGAATTTTTATCTGTATGTTATCTGAATCTGTAGACAAGCTGAGAAAACATGCATTAAATGAAATGTATAATTGAAATAGACATTAAAATGTTTAAACTCTGATTACAACAGACAGTAATGGGTTTAAGCTGGGGAGCATCAAATAGGGTTCTAGTGTTATGATGTCAGTCCTGTAATAATAGAACCATCTGGAACACATCTTCTTTCAAATTTTACTTCAGGGCTTGTAGTAAACTGTAATATAACCTATAGAATCATGAATAACTTTATTTAAACAGTTCCATAACTCTTTTGATATATTTCTTTAAAGAACATCGATGTAACACCAAAAATAAAGAACCATTTTTGCTTAGCTAAATAATTGCCTCAGAGTGCTCTATACTTGAAAGTAGCCATTCACTTGATTCTCTGATTGTGTTCTTTTTTTGAAATGATTAGAACAGAACCAACGAAGTCTCAGTATACAAATGGAGAACTGTACAGAAGGTACAAGATGAAGTTTGCATCTTTTTGAATTTCCAAATTTGCCTTAACTACCATATTTAACGTGGACCTAGAATAACTTCAGCTTCATTATATTACATGATCGTGCACATATGAACAGACCCCAAGTGAGCAAAAGCAAAAACACTGTTAAACTATTCACATCTTCTTTATGACCACAGACCATTCAAGTGTCACTATATGCTAAGGTCAGCCAACTGTAACTTTGCGCCCATCAAAATGTTCTGGATCTGGACTGCTTGATTTTTGGGAGCTGCCTGTCTGGTTCTGGAACAAGGTCATGGCGACATCTTGTGGATTTCAATGGTTTTTCAACAACTGTCTAAGACCCGACGACCTCAGACTAAGGAACATAATGTAGGTGCATCTCAGAAAATTACAATATAGTCGAAAAGTTTATTTATTTCAGTAATTCAATTCAAAAAGTGAAACTTATAGGCCTATATATCATTATACACAAAGTGTCTATTTCAAGTGTTTATTTCTGTTGATTATGGCCTACAGCTGATGAAAACCCAAAACTCAATATCTCAGAATATTAAAATATAATATAAAAATGATGCTTAATAAATAAATGCTGGCCTACTCAGTACTTGGTCGGGGCTCCTTTTGCGTAAATTAGCGTGGCATGGAGGTGATCAGCCGACACTGTTGAGGTGCTATGGATAAGCCATCATCTCATCTGCTTTGTTAGGTCTTGTAACTCTCATCTTCCTCTTGCTGTTTTGACATTTGAAAGGTGCAACAGCCGTGGATTAACTTCTTTATTTAATTAAAAACATGACGTCACGGCCCTAGGACTTCATCAGAACCTTTTACATTTAAAATAAAAATGCTCACCTTTTTGAAATCACAGATCTCTGTTTGCTTCAATATTTTAATATTTCGACTCAGTATCATGAGAACCACTCAACTACAAAATGTTATTTGAGCAATGCCAAAGAACAATTTTTAATTCATTAAAGCATCTTTTCTGTATAGATTGTGATTGACGCACCTCTAAATAAAGAACATTTACATAATGTAAAACCTATGAAAGGTTCTACAAACTGACAGGTCTCACACTAACATGGTTCTGTAAGGAACCAAAAGGGGCTCTGCTATGGCATTGCTCATAGAACCAGCACCTTTATTTTAAGGGCGTGAAGAGTAATCTGCCAGCACAGGACGTCAGAAAGTGGCCTATAGACATCACATGACTCCAAATTCCTGACACTAAAACAAAATAAACTGCTTTTCAAGAACGCACTCTTGGAAATTCAATTTAAAAAACGAGCCATTGGCAGAATTTGCCATCTCATTTTTTCACATTCTCACATTAGAAAGAAAAGGAAGATATGAAATACAGTAGCAGTCAAACATTTGTAGCAGACACACCTCCTCATCCAACGTTTTTTTCCCTTTACATTATAAATTAATACTGAAGTCATCCAGACTATGAAGGATCACCTAATCATGTAGTAAACTTAAAAGTGTTAAACAAACCAAAATATGTTTTAGTTTTTAGATTCCTCAGAGTAGACACACAACTGATGTCTCAAACACATTAAGACGAATACAAGTTATTAACTCTTGACAAGACACAGCTGTTAACTGAAAGCCATTCCAGGTGACTACGTCATAAAGCTGACTGAGAAAATGCAAAGAAAGCTGCATCTAAACAAGAGGTGCCTACTTTAAAGAATGTAAAATATAAAACATATTCTGGTTTGTTTACTAAATAATTCCATATGCATAAGTAAGGTGTGTCCAGATTTTTGACTTCTACTGTATATAAATATTAACATATTTTAAACTACGTGTCTGTCTCTCAATCTCTGTACTAAACGAACTACCGTAATATAAAATTTAGACGCGCACTAAAAGTCTCTAGCAAATGGCGCGGCAGAGATTTTAATACGTACTTCGTACCGCAAAGCTCGCTCTACGCTTAAGCGCCGGTGGCCACATATTTACACATTTTAGTGTATTTATGTTAAGAAATCATGAAGAGCATCAAAAAAGGAGATAATCTACTTCATGTTTCCCATTACACAGAGTGGAAAGAAATATAAAATTATATTTCACACGACATTTCTTTGGCAAAGCCAAAAATAATAAAAATACACAAACTCTAAACATCATAGCAGTTATGAAACAATACATAATTAATAAGCGTACAGTTTCTCAATTACAATAAATAAGACAGAAGAATTAGCGAGTCTGGTCGCTGCATGTGAACAATTAAATTTAATTCTGTGAACATGAAGAAAGAAAAAGTTCTACATCTAAACGAAGACAATCTGTAATAGAATTACTGGACGGAACAAGAGCCACGGAACCTAGTGGCCCACACCATGATCACCCAATATTTTTATTCCTTTTGTTTCTGCTATGCTATAAAAATGCTATTTAATTTATATATATATATATATATATATTTTTTTTTTTTTTTTTTTTTACAATAACAGAACCGAACAGAACATCTCAGCTTTAAGAACTAATCCATAACCCAAACACTTGTCCTAAGATGAAAATTGTCACAACACTGGACCAATTAGGTCATTAATCCATGTGGTAGATGGGCGAGTTAATACCAGGCTCTGGGCACGTCAATGCTGCTATATATGGCTTAAAAATTCAGACACTACTTACAATCGCCCGTTGGGTTCAAGTGACACTATTTTTAATGATTAATCGGTTCAAAAGGCTTTTTATGCTTCTAATGTTTCGTTATATTTATTAGCATTATATTTGAGCACAATTGGAATAATTACCTGCTTGGCCTTAAACACAAGAGCGAACTTAATTGCAAACCAACCAACTTAAACGAAGAAAACCACGTACTAACTGCACCAACGCCCTCAGTGAAGTTTAGGCCTTGGTGGCAGCAAACATTCAGCAATTTTATTTTCCATTTAACACAACACTGAATGGCAAATGCCTCCCAAATGTGTGCACCCGATATACCCTATTAAAGATCCGACAACCAGCATGTGTATTTATATTCATATATTTTTACTCTGTGCTTTAATACAGACAAACGTTAGAACTTCAAATATACAGAACCTCTGCTCACACAGTACAATAAAGAACAATAGGCGATAATATATAGAGGAACTATCCGTTCACTCTGAATAAAGGTGCTGGAAGCTGAAAGAGTGTTATCAGCCATCTTTGCCTATGGCCATGACAGCTGACCAAGACATATAGGAAGAGGACAATTAGACAATTAATTGCTGCATGTTACACAAAACCTTTGGGAAGTAGAAAAATAAATCTCATTTTCATAGAAAATACGGATGGAAATGTATATGCAGACTATTAATTTGTTACATATATACATGATTGTTAGACTAAGAAAGGATAGACATTTTAGACTGTTAATGGTTAAGAATACAGATTTCAGATCTACTCTGCATCAAGCAAACCAATCATCTGTTTTCCCTGAAGAAGCCTTTGTCTGTAGAGCTCTCTTTAATGGTTACAGTCAGAGAGTTACTGGTCACATCAGTCACTATAACCCTCTCCATGTTCTTCAGACATGGGCTCCAGCTTTCCTCTTCCACGTCCAGCAGCTCTGGAGACAGTCGATCATCTTCGGCTTGCTGAGGGGATCCATACAGACTGTTTGTGGAAAGACGCTTGTGGACATCACTGCTGTGAAACTGGTGGGTTAGTTGCATAAGGCTGTAGTTGGAGGACTCTCCCATCGTAGAGTGACTCAGAGAGAAGTGCTCCTCTGTTCTCCTATTAAAGGCCGAACAGCTGCTGGAAGCATTGAGAGGGAAACGCAGCTTTGGCTTTGGTCCTCTCTTTTTGGGAGCGTCAAGGTAGTCCACGTGGCCCTGATGCGCAGGCCGAGCTTTTCTCTCGGGCTCTGGAAGGCGAACCCGTACGCTTTCGCCCCGGTTCACGGTGCTGGGTGGGTAGATGGTGCACTGAAAAAAATATAACATTGGTTCAATCTAAAAAAATTGAAGTAATCAATCACACAAACTATTTGTCATTGAATCAATATAAAAAAAGGA
>BRDA01072795.1:17221-30442 GCA_036984385.1 Crenuchus spilurus | reverse complement strand
TTTCTCATGGCGGGGAAATGACAGGTATAGAACTGATGTTTTGAGCATGAACTTCACAGCCTGCTTTGGAATCAAAAGTCTCACATTTCTTACTCTTGAATTTGACATAGATACACATGAGCTAAAACAAAGTGCATTGTATCTTTCATACATACAATGTACACTTCTTTATGATGGTTTTTGATAGTTCATAAGAACCTCAATAAACACTATTAAATAGCAGAATTGAAGATATTAGTCCATAAACAGCCTCAATTAACACTACTAAACAGTATAATTGGAGATATTAGTCCATAAACAGCCTCAATTAACACTACTAAACAGTAAAATTGGAGATATTAGTGCATTAGTGCCTCAATTAACACTACTAAACAGTAGAATCGGAGATATTAGTGCATAAACAGCCTCAATTAACACTACTAAACAGTATAATTGGAGATATTAGTCCATAAACAGCCTCAATTAACACTACTAAACAGTAGAAACGGATATATTAGTGCATAAACAGCCTCAATTAACACTACTAAACAGTAGAATCAAAGATATTAGTCCATAAACAGCCTCAATTAACACTACTAAACAGTATAATTGGAGATATTAGTCCATAAACAGCCTCAGTTAACACTACTAAACAGTAGAAACGGAGATATTAGTGCATAAACAGCCTCAATTAACACTACTAAACAGTAGAATCGAAGATATTAGTCCATAAACAGCCTCAATTAACACTACTAAACAGTATAATTGGAGATATTAGTCCATAAACAGCCTCAATTAACACTACTAAACAGTAAAATTGGAGATATTAGTGCATAATCAGCCTCAATTAACACTACTAAACAGTAGAATCGGAGATATTAGTGCATAAACAGCCTCAATTAACACTACTAAACAGTATAATTGGAGATATTAGTCCATAAACAGCCTCAATTAACAGTACTAAACAGTAAAATTGGGAGATATTAGTCCATAAACAGCCTCAATTAACACTACTAAACAGTAAAATTGGGAGATATTAGTGCATAAACAGCCTCAATTAACACTACTAAACAGTATAATTGGAGATATTAGTGCATAAACAGCCTCAATTAACACTACTAAACAGTAGAAACTGAGATATTAGTGCATAAACAGCCTCAATTAACACTACTAAACAGTATAATTGGAGATATTAGTCCATAAACAGCCTCAATTAACACTACTAAACAGTAAAATTGGAAGATATTAGTCCATAAACAGCCTCAATTAACACTACTAAACAGTAAAATTGGGAGATATAGTGCATAAACAGCCTCAATTAAAACTACTAAACAGTATAATTGGAGATATTAGTGCATAAACAACTTCAATTAACACTACTAAACAGTAGAAACAGAGATATTAGTGCATAAACAGCCTCAATTAACACTACTAAACAGTAAAATTGGAGATATTAGTGCATAAACAGCCTCAATTAACACTACTAAACAGTAGAATCTGAGATATTAGTCTATAAACAGCCTCAATTAACACTACTAAACAGTATAATTGGAGATATTAATCCATAAACAGCCTCGATTAACACTACTAAACAGTAGAATCTGAGATATTAGTCTATAAACAGCCTCAATTAACACTACTAAACAGTAAAATTGGAGATATTAGTGCATAAACAGCCTCAACACAACTAAACAGTAGAATCTGAGATATTAGTGCATAAACAGCCTCAATTAACACTACTAAAGAGTATAATTGGGAGATATTAGTCCATAAACAGCCTCAATTAACACTACTAAACAGTACAATTGGGAGATATTAGTCCATAAACAGCCTCAATTAACACTACTAAACAGTAAAATTGGGAGATATTAGTCCATAAACAGCCTCAATTAACACTACTAAACAGTATAATTGGGAGATATTAGTGCATAAACAGCCTCAATTAACACTACTAAAGAGTATAATTGGGAGATATTAGTCCATAAACAGCCTCAATTAACACTACTAAATAGTAAAATTGGGAAATATTAGTCCATAAACAGCCTCAATTAACACTACTAAACAGTATAATTGCAGATATTAGTCCATAAACAGCCTTAATTAACACTACTAAACAGTAGAATTGAGAGATATTAGTCCATAAACAGCCTCAATTAACACTACTAAACAGTATAATTGAGAGATATTAGTCCATAAACAGCCTCAATTAACACTACTAAACAGTATAATTAGAGATATTAGTCCATAAACAGCCTCAATTAACACCACTAAACAGTAAAATTGGGAGATATTAGTCCATAAACAGCCTCAACTAACACTACTAAACAGTAGAATTGGAGATATTAGTCCATAAACAGCCACATTAAAGTATTAAACAGTAAAATATGACATAATTCATTCATATACAACCTCAATTAACACATTTATTCACTAGAGTAGGAGATATTTATAAGGTATGCCTTTGAGAAAGAAGCTTATCTTTTTCTATTGCACTAATGCTAGTCTACTGTCCTGTAATGACTTGTATGAAATATGTGCTTTCATTTGAGATGAAACAGCTGTAATAAAGCCTTTACTATCACTTATAGGTTTTCAACAGCTAAAAAGCAGTTAAACTTTTGAGTATTTAATCAAAATATATCTAGAAAAAAGAAGAAGTAAAACTACGTCATGGAGAATGTTCAGTTTAATGGGAGACATTAACCCAAACATTTGAGTAGTAATGTATATTATAATGTACATATACACATATGACCACATATGTATTTATGATACTCCCAGCAGGTACATAACCTCATCGCATTGTTGTTTCAACACTGTAGGATCATAGATCTACATATGTACAGCAGTGACAGCTGGTGGTCAATTTTGGGCATTAAGTACTATGACAGGGCATACAGGAGAGCATTTAGGCCTGTCAGTAAAAGACAGAGAAATGTTTATTATAGCATAATTTTACTAAATACAAGCATACCTGCACTTGTTTAAAGCATAATTTTATTTACTTAATTTAATTAAGTCAAAAATGTCAAATCAAGCCTTACAATAAGCTCACAGCAATCTCAGAATGACAAATATTAGATATTAAGGCTAGTTTTAAAATGGTATCAATTACTGAGATAATTTTTTGCCATGTACATTATTATTATTATTATTATTATTATTATTATTATTATTATTATTATTATTTTGTATTAAGCAGTGCTTAATGTTATGTAAAAGTATGGACATCCGTATTACATATTTAATTATTTATATTATTCTAAATTAAAATATGTTAACATCCTCTACAGAGAAGACATATTCTTTCCACAGGACAAAATAATAAATGCTACATTTTTGCCCTATGTAGAGGATGCTTTCAATGGGTTGTCACATAACTATATATGTCACATGATTAAATACTCAGGCAGCCTTGGCCTGGTCTTTAGGGATCTGATCTTGTGACTGGAAGGGCGCCGGTTCGATCCCCGTGCAGGTCATAACTGAAGTGCCCTTGAGGAAGGCACCTAATCTTAAGTTCCCCGGGCGCCGTGAATATGGCTGCCCACCGCTTTGGGCACGTTCTCACAGATGAAAGTGTGTTCACTAGTGTGTGTGTTTCACTAGTGAAATGGGTGGGTTAAATGAGGAGGTCAAATTACATTGTGTGCAATCGCATGAATAAAAAGTTTAATCTAATAATTTTTAAAAAATGTATAGACATGTTAGCATAGCTAAAAACAGCATTAGCCTGTTGAAGCCTGGATTGTGAACAGATTCAGATAACAGTACATCATACAATCAGAAACATCATAAGAGTCTATTTAAGGTTACTCAACATTTGGGTGTGATTTGAGACTAATGTGTGATTATTTGTATATGCAGTTAGCACAATGCTAATTAAAGGGACATTAACTTTCATGACCATTTAGCTGGACTGGTCTCGTAGATCCAGTGCAAGTCCAAAGAAGCAAACTTGTCTTGACTGAATGGCTGATAAAGCCAATCTCCACTTTAATTTTGACTGTATAATGTCCTGCATAAAGCTGTTGAGGCCCTGAACTGCTATTGCTTAACAAGCCGGATGGGAAGCTGCTCTAGTCTCTATTGTCGAGCGTCCAGAAAAGGGCACCGTCCTCCATTGATCACCCTGACAAAGTGCCTAATGGCCATTCCCACACAGACAAGATACACATGAGCCAGGTATAGTACCATGGCAACAGAGGAGTGCTTGAGAACAGGGCCGGCCCAGCGAGGCGCCATAGACGGCCGCTCACCTTTGACATGGCCCTCTGAATGGGAGTTTGTTTTCCAATTGCCACGGTCCATCTTCACGCGGCGGCACACAAACAGGCGGTAAACAGGCGGCCAACAGTTCAAAGCGGGCGCAGAAAGCCAGGGTCCCCACTTCAGCTGTGTTCACATGAGAATCAATCTGTTTGGAGTCTTTGAAGTGTGAGCTAGATAAAGGGATAACGGGGGCCCTTTCTGAAAAGGAGACAAGGGGCCTAAGGCTGAAAGAAACAGCGGTGCCACCAACCCCTCTCCACCATGCATCATACATACAGTGCAGGCTATACATTGTATATGAAACATTATACACACTCCTGTAGTCACACACATGAACTTCAAACTTATGTGTGAAATTTGCATATGCATTACTTCTACATACGTTCTGTTACAGTCTTTTGCAAATGTTTGTGCAGCCATGGTCAAATCACAAATAAGTTTAATTTACCTTTTTATTTTATTTTTTGTTTCTGAATTAAACACATTGGTAAACATAAAACATAAACTATAGGATGTTAGATTCTAACTTTTTACAAATTTTATTACTGTGAGTTGTTCAATTCAGAAAATAAAGAGTAGAAGGTGCAGAAGTTTATGAGTGATGGGGTTGTCCTACATTGTACATGAATACTGAAGTCATGCAGACTATGAGTGAACACATAATGAATCATGTAGTAAACTTAAAAGTGTTAAACAAACCAAAACATGTTTTAGATTTGACTTCAAAGTAGACACACAACTGATGTCTCAAACACATTAAGAGGCAAGAAATGCAAGTCATGAACTCTTGACAAGACACAGCTGTTAACTGAAAGCCATTCCAGGTGACTACCTCATAAAGCTGACTGAGAAAATGCCAAGAAAGCTGCATCTAAGCAAGAGGTGCCTACTGTGAAGAATGTAAAACATAAACATATTCTGGTTTGTTTACTTGTTTGTTTACTAAATAATTACAGATGTGTTTACTCATAGTTTAGATGACTTTAGTATTAATCTACAATGCGGAACATTTTTAAATCATGAAAGTGTGTGTGTGTGTTAAAGGCACACATCAAACTGAAAATGTCAAATAGAAATACAAATGTCATTCAATGTCAGTCAATATTTCATTCAATTCAAAGATTGGATCAATATCTACTCAGAACAACAGTGTGAAGTTATCAAAGTTATCAAATAAACAATACAGAATCATGCAAATCAAAACAAAGTGAAACATTTTAAACTTACCTCATAATTTAAATTCTCTAAAAAAATCCTTCAAGCACGTTTGCACTCTTGCCATTCTCCAAGGCAGCCTTACGCAGCTCCTTTTTCCTCATCATGCTGATCTCTTTGCTGAATATTTCTCAAACGCATCATTTAATAACACTTTTAAAATGTCAACATTTTGTTGGTTATACAGACATATATCCCAGCTCAATCTCCTGACCGGAACCTCTTTAATAACCTCTAGAATGTGAACAAGATGATTGTCACAAGTCATCAGGCAAAGTCATGTTGTCTGAAGTCACTGAACAGTGATGTGAAAGAAGACTAGCAGAGAGCATGAACAAGCTTATTCCAACAAATTTAGAATTCTGAACTCTTAGCAACTTCAAATCTTAAGTTAAAGCAGTACACCCATGGACTTTAATACCATGTATATGAATATAAACACTGCATCTAGATTATATTAAACTTTCTGCCAGCACACAATGGAATTTGACACACTGAAACACACACAAACTAGTGAACACACTAGGCCTTGAACATGAACCCAATTCAGTGGGCAGCCCTATCCGCAGTGTCCAGGGAACAGTTGGGAGTTTGGTGCCTTGCTCAAGGGCACTTCATTCATGACCTGCCCAGGGATAAAACCGACGACTTTCCAGTCACAAGAACAAATCCCTAAACACCAGCCCACAGCAGTCCTGTAAAAATACCAGAACATTTGTTTTTCTTGTGTCTAGCTGGTCATTTTCTGTAAATAAATGGCCTAAATGAGAATATTTTTATTTTAAATTTGGTAGAAATGTTGTCAGTATTTTATAGAATCAGACCAAAATGTTCATTTTACTCAAACACAGATCTGCAAATAGTACAAAACTGACTGTCTGCAGTACCTCCAGAATTACACCCATTTATTTCCTTCAATCACTTGTCAAGTGCTGAAGCTTAACCGTAAGGAAGGTTGGTTTTATTTGAGCTTTTTGGAAGACTGTCAGGGAACAATGAGAGGCGGAGAGAGACATTTTCCCTTCTTTTCTGCTGTTTTTATTTTTGCGACATGAAGCGAGCTTGGACAAGTGGCTTTGCTTTCAGCTAATTAAGCTGTTTTAAAGCGAGCTGGTCGAACAGTGACATCTTGGCGGGGAAGCAGGGAGTCAATGGGCCAATACAGAAGGGGCGACATTTACGGGGCGGCTTGGCTCATTGTTTTCAGTCTTTTCTACTCAGCCACCCCCGCCGGAGTGACCTGTACAATGAGAAGAATGCTAAAAAAGGCTAACCTCGCTGCTAACCACAAAAGAGGGCGTGGCGTCGCAGGATAAAAACAAATTTCACGCTGCTGGGCGAAGGCTCTCCCCCTGCCAACATTCCTCTGAGAGTCGGTTCCTCCGCAGGGACTGTAGTTCACTTCTGCGGGGACTTTCACACCGCTGTGCGGCACAGATGGGATGTGGATGTGGGTCTTTTGTTGTGTTAGACACACAAACTCAGAATCACCAACTATATTACACATACAAGCTAGCAAGTATTGCTAACCAACACTAGAACTCAATAGTCATACTGACTACTCCAGTCACCTCTGTAAAAAATACATCACCATAAATATCAACATTATCCAAATCTAGTGGGTGTGGTTTACCAGACAGTATGACTTTATTTCAATGAACAAAACATTGTTTTATTTATTTTTATCTGTGAGACCTTCATTTAAATCTGGATGAAGATGATTTCGATGTCACAGATGTCATGTGACACGGTTTGCTGCAGGTATAAATAAATGAGCACACCAGTCAGTTGTAGCAGAGTGTATAACCATCATCATGGTCACAAAGAAAGTCACAAAGGATGTGACTTGACTGTCCAAAAGGGCATGATAGCAGGGTACCAGCTGAAGGGTGGTAACATCTCAGACACTGCTAACTTTGTGGGATGTACTGGAGACACCATAGTGAAGGTGTACTGAGAATGAATTCCCAACAACACAACAGTGGTGCCTTGTGGGCTATTAATTCCAGAGGGGAACAATGACTGCAGCAATTGGTACAGAGCAACCAACGTAACATAGTGGATCAGTTAACCTCTATAATGAACACAGAGTGACTAGAAAAGTGTCAGGGATCACCACTGAGCAAACACTCCCAGTCAAGGGTGGTCATTTGTTAGGTGGTCATAATATTGTGACTGTGCATAACAAATATCAAAGAAAACAGACATTTCCCTTAAATTAAATTAAAATGAAACAGAACAAAAGTTTAAAAAATAAAACAAAAAAGAGGCAATCTGAAAAATATGAAGGTGTTTCCTCCATTATCTCAGTTTTTTCTCACAGTCAGGAAAGTTGGTTACTCTACTGTGTCTATGTCCGTAGGTGTCCAGTGATGAACTGGTGCCCTGTCCTGGCTTTTGATAAAATAGTGGAATGTCCTGCCCAGTGCCCACTGAAGGAGTAGGGGGACTTATAAATTACTCTAACCAGGATTAAGTGGTTAAATTGATGGATGGATGGATGGATGGATGGATGGATGGACGGATTATGTAGTCACATTTGGAATTTTTATATGTTGGCTCTCCTAGCAAACCTAAAGTTGCAATAATGTTGTCTAATGTTACTTTCCTGCAATATTATTGTTTTCCTGCACATTCCTTCTGCTGTGTATAACACTGCCAAAATTTTGTCAGTAAATTTGTTTGCAAAGCTAGGCTAAGGAAATGCTAACTATATGTGTTCTTGTGAACACTGACTATATTAAGAAGCACTGTTAAGTTATAACCAGTGTGCTGGTGTAAGGCGGCAGGCTGTTGAGGCGAACACGAGGCGGAGATGATGCAAACAAAGGGTATTTATTAACGACACAGACAGAACAAAACAAAAGGCAGCACGAGGGCTGAACAAACAAGGTTATAACTAGGCTCAGGGTACAAGGTTAACATACAAGGTTCAGGACACTAAGATAACATGGTAACACGGGACGAAAAGACAACAACAACAATGACCGACAAGGCACAAAGGACGAGACAGAGCTTATAAATGGTACGGACAGGGTACATGAAACGAGGAACAGGTGGACTAAATGAAACACAATGAGACAGGAAATCCACATAAGGGCACGTACTACATGATCAGAACACAAGAGGGAGACAAAACACAAGGGCAGGGGCTCGGATCCTGACAGGACCCCTCCCCAAAGCCGTCTCGACCCCGAGATGGCAGACCAACAGGACAGGGAAATGAGACTATGACAAGACAGGACTGGGTACAAGACAAAAGCAAGACATGGAACAGGCAGGACTCAGGAATACATAAAATCGGGACCTAGGACATGACAATATAAATGCTACAACATGAAACAAAACGCACGACCGGGACAAAATACATGACAGGGGCAAAACTCGGACTCTAGACAGAACTAAAACAGGTACAGGGCAAAATGGTACATAATCAGGGGGAACAGGAACAAAACATGTGCACACAAAGACTCAATACAAGGAACTGAATAAAACTTTGAACATGGCAAAATACTACACAAGACAGGGAACAAAACATTCTGGGAACAATTTTAACAAGACTAGGGGAACCAGACATTAAACCAGAACAGGACACGAACAGAATCAAAAACGGTTCAAAACAGTGAACATAGATCTAATTGAGACATAAGGGAAACAAGACTCTGTGGACCGGACGGGACCGGCTGTGGACATGACTGGACAGGCTGTGGACCGGACGGGACAGGCTGTGGACCAGACGGGACAGGCTGTGGACCAGACGGGACAGGCTGTGGACAGGACGGGACAGGCTGTGGACAGGACGGGACAGGCTGAGGCGTGGAGGCGCTCGCCGGCGCTGGCCGAGGTGGGGAAGCGTCCTTCAGCGTGAGCGGAGGCGCGGAGGCGCCCTCTGGCGTGAGCGGAGGCGCGGAGGCGCTCGCCGGCGCTAGTCGAGGCGGGGAAGCGCCCTCCGGTGTGAGCGGAGGTGCGGAGGCGCCCTCCGGCGTGAGCGGAGGCGCGGAGGCGCTAGTCGAGGCGGGGAAGCGCCCTCCGGTGTGAGCGGAGGCGGGGAAGCGCCCTCCGGCGTGAGCGGAGGCGCGGAGGCACCCTCCGGTGTGAGCGGAGGCGCTCGCCGGCGCTAGTCGAGGCGGGGAAGCGCCCTCCGGTGTGAGCGGAGGCACGGAGGCGCTCGCCGGCGCTAGTCGAGGCGGGGAAGTGCCCTCCGGTGTGAGCGGAGGCGCGGAGGCGCCCTTTGGCGTAGACAGAGGAGGGGTTGCGCGCTTCGGCGCTGGCAGGGGTGGGGAACTTCGTGGCTTTGCGGTGGCGCCGCTTTCCCCTTTTCCCCTCCTTGCCATCGGGGTCCTCCTTCTCTCTTCGGGGGAGTACGGGGTCATTGGCCCGGATCAGCGCTATGACATCTGGGGTCGTGGACAGGCTGTCGAGCCCGTCGCTGTCCGAGCCTCCGGCTCCGTACTCCTCCTCCTCCCGTTCCTCCGTCGAGGAGACCCTTAGGCCGCCAACGCACAAGGTGGTCCTCTCTGGGACCTGGGTTCGGTCGCCTGCCTCGACCTCACCTGCGTCGGCCTGACCGGCCCCATCGCCCCCCTCCAAAAAGTTCCTTCGCCATTCAGGGTCCTTAAAAAAGTCCATAAGCGGCGTGCACCTGAGGAGGTAGTTGACGCCGCAGAGGCGGGGCAGGGGAAGCAGGGGAGCGATCTCTTTAAGCTCCTCTGCAACCTCCTTGGCCCACCATCTGCCGACGTCCACCTTCTCCCGCAGTGCACGCACAAGCTGCCAGATCTCCGCTGTGTTCTGAGGTAGGTCGGTCATTATGTAAGGCGGCAGGCTGTTGAGGCGAACACGAGGCGGAGATGATGCAAACAAAGGGTATTTATTAACGACACAGACAGAACAAAACAAAAGGCAGCACGAGGGCTGAACAAACAAGGTTATAACTAGGCTCAGGGTACAAGGTTAACATACAAGGTTCAGGACACTAAGATAACATGGTAACACGGGACGAAAAGACAACAACAACAATGACCGACAAGGCACAAAGGACGAGACAGAGCTTATAAATGGTACGGACAGGGTACATGAAACGAGGAACAGCTGGACTAAATGAAACACAACGAGACAGGAAATCCACATAAGGGCACGTAGTACATGATCAGAACACAAGAGGGAGACAAAACACAAGGGCAGGGGCTCGGATCCTGACAGCTGGACATTTTAATTACATTTCAGCAATAGTTTGTCAAAAACACAAATCTGCCTTTTACATTTTTTAACAGGAAGTACAAGGCTAATATAGCTACTATTTAGCTAGAAACTTACACTATAATCTAATTAGTAATTTTCACATTGCATGCTGTAAGAAATAGTTCACTCAGAATAATTACTGCAATGTAGGGTGACCAAACGTCCTCTTTTACCCGGACATGTCCTCTTTTTGAGACTTACAAAACACGTCCGGGTGGAATTTCACGAACATCCGGGATTTTGTTTTACTTGAGAAGCGTTTTGTTCACAAACTAGTCTCGCCTTCCCCCTATTCCGTTCTGTTCGCTTTATTAAATGTACTTGGGCGAGCAGGACTCAAGCAGAAATCCAAGCCAGTTTCCCTGTAGACTGCCTACAAGCTCACTGATTGGCTCTGCCGTTTCTTGCTAACGTGTGATTGGCTGTCGCCGCTGTCACTCCCTCAAACAGCGTCCGTTTTTACCTGTAAGTTGTTTACATGTTGTGCGTTTGTTCTGTCTGTGTCTCATCAGCTAGACGTATTTTACCATCAGAGGTTTAATAACACAATTCATAAACATTAACATTTGAATCTGTGTGCGTGTCTACCAGTCTGCGATAAGCCATCTATTTACATGCCTCTAAGTTGAACTATTATCAAAATAATTCAGAATTTCAGCTTTTTTTTTTTGCTCAAAAATGAGGTATAATTATGTGTAAATTGAGGTTTATTGATAATATTATGCTACATGCTTTTAACAGTTTATTATTTTTAATATGTAATGTATTCATATTTAATTTTCTAATTTTATTATTTTATTTTATCATAATAGTATATTATTAATAGTAACTAGTAATTGTTACAAAAATATATATCATAATTTGTCAATATTTATTAATAATTATTCATAATAATAATATCATTTATGTTCAAGCAAAAAAACAAAAAAAAAACCCTGCTGAGGTGTCCTCTTTTTCATCATCTCAGATCTGGTCACCCTACTGCAATGTTTACATTTATCTCAGATGTAGTCACTCAGTCAAGACATGTTTGGAGTCTAAATTTTGCTTCTGTAGTTTAGACTGGAGCTGTGGGAATAATATTGCTAACAAACACTTTTTATATGCCCATAATATCCACAAAGACCTAAAAGATTGTGGTTTTGCAGATCTTGTATTTGTTATTTTAATTTGTTATATCCAGATCTCAAATTATTCACTTCACGTGGAAATCTGAAATTATTTATTTCATTATTATGACATGAGAACATTTACTTTCTTGCTATCTTGAAAAATTATTATCATGATAAAGCAATGCTTTTTATGTCATCACAGTCGTGGCAAAGTGTTGTAAAAATGGTATGCAAAGCTATGTCTTTTAATGACTTCCATAAATATCAGTGATGCCATTGATGTCAGTAATGTTTGTCATTTTATATCAGCACAAGCTAATTTGCTACAAAGTAATAATAGCTGGAAAGCAAATTAGCTGATTTAGGTTTACTTTGACTGCAAAAAAAACAATGAATTGTTAATTGCAATGACTTACAGGGGTTGGACAATGAAACAGAAACACCTGTTATTTTAGTGTGGCGGGTTTCATGGCTAAATTGGACCAGTCTGGTGGCCAATCTTCATTAATTGCACATTGCACCAGTAAGAGCAGAGTATGAAGGTTCAGTTAGCAGGTAAGGGCACAGTTATATAGTATATTGCAATGCACACAACATTATGGGTGACATATGGGTGACATGAGTTCAAAAGAGGACAAATTGTTGGTCCACGTATTGCTGGCGCATCTGTGACCAAGACAGCAAGTCTTTGTGTCTAAATATTATTGTGCCACTTTGGGGTGTTTTGGAGGAGCGAGTCAGGAAACGGTTTCCTCCACCAGCATCACGTAGTGACCTGGGCACTATCCTGCGATAAGAATGGCTTAAAATCCCTCTGACCACTGTGCAGGACTTGTATATGTCATTCCCAAGACGAATTGATGCTATATTGGCCGCAAAAGGAGGCCCTACACCATACTAATAAATTATTGTGGTCTAAAACCAGGTGTTTCCATTTCATTGTCCAACCCCTGTAGATACCTAAATGATAAACATACTTATATTCTGGCCAAAAGTATGTACACAGCCGTTTTAAAAGCATTCTGCTATTTTAGCAAATATTTCATTATTAATCAGGTGCCTTAAGTCAAGCACACAGCCTTGTAATCTCTGCAAACACTGGCAGGAGAAGCCCCTGTATATGACTCATGCTTGGGACAGGCCTAGCTGCTACTTTCTTGAATGGAAAACATCCCGTGGGTTTGTGTCGTACCACGAAGTAACGATCGTACGTACGTCCTAATCGGTAAGACTGACGACTGGATTTCTTCTGAAAGAGATGTGACAAGACCAACGAGTATTATTACTAAGTCGAATTGAAAAGTGGTCACAAAAGGTAAGTTCTTTCATCGTCGATCCGGACAGGGTTCGTACTCAGTATATGTCCCCGAAGAGGACGGTCACAAACGTCTCTAATGTTCCG
>BRDA01072795.1:1187-17211 GCA_036984385.1 Crenuchus spilurus | reverse complement strand
ATAGGGGTTGGACAATGAAACTGAAACACCTGTCATTTTAGTGTGGGAGGTTTCATGGCTAAATTGGACCAGTCTGGTGGCCAATCTTCATTAATGTCACATTGCACCAGTAAGAGCAGAGTGTGAAGGTTCAGTTAGCAGGTAAGAGCACAGTTATATAGTATATTACAATGCACACAACATTATGGTGACATACCAGAGTTCAAAAGAGGACAAATTGTTGCTGCACGTCTTGCTGGCACATCTGTGACCGACAGCAAGTCTTTGTGTCTAAATGTTATTGAGCCACTTTGGGGTGTTTTGGAGGAGCGAGTCAGGAAACGGTTTCCTCCACCAGCATCACGTAGTGACCTGACCACTATCCTGCAAGAAGAATGGCTTAAAATCCCTCTGACCACTGTGCAGGACTTGTATATGTCATTCCTAAGATGAATTGACGCTGTATTGGCCGCAAAAGGAGGCCCTACACCATACTAATAAATTATTGTGGTTTAAAACCAGCTGTTTCAGTTTCATTGTCCAACCCCTGTAGATACCTAAATGATAAACATACTTATATTCTGGCCAAAAGTATGTACACAGCCCTTTTAAAAGCATTCTGCTATTTTAGCAAATATTTCATTATTAATCAGGTGCCTTAAGTCAAGCACATAGCCTTGTAATCTCTGCAAACACTGGCAGGAGAAGCCCCTGTATATGACTCATGCTTGGGACAGGCCTAGCTGCTACTTTCTTGAATGGAAAACACTGGTGAAAAGTTAAGCTGAATCATTATTATGAGCAACCAGAACAGTGTAGAGAAAGTCTTCTTTAGGTCAGCAGTCAGAATGGCTAATCCTGCATGCATGCTAGCAATGAAGCACCATGCTGTGTTTGGGTGCCCTTGATGTAGTTTCTGCCGTTTTATTCACAGGGTCTTTTTGCTACTCTTCAATAAACATGCAAACCTTCCTCTAAGCCTGATGTTGGGCTGGAGGCATCTATGATCTGAACTTTTTAAACAATCCTTTTTTCCTCTCCCAAAGACTTTAAGCAAAACTGTCAACACCACCTGCTTCTTCTTGGAGGCCTTGCCAGCTTCGGTCTCTTTCGCATGAGCCATGTGTTGTCATAATGTAAAGCCATTACAGAGAGTGTTTAGCACAGTTTTGGACGGCGCCAAAACATGAACAACAAAAGCGCGCCAATTATAGAGTCATTTGAGTGTTTGTTGAGCCTTCAAATGGGCCTAGCTTCGTCTGGCTGACCATATTGAAGGGGTCAAACGAAACATCTGAGTCTTCCGCTTTAACTGCGTGTCCTGTAATCCTTTCACACATTTTGATGCCTGAGAAGAAGCAAAAAAGAGGGAGGGAGGGAGAGAGAAAAGGGAAACTAAAAAAATAAAACTTTGTTCCTTGTAATGATTTGGCTCTGAATGTCTGTGGCACATTGCACTTGCGTCTGTAGCAGCATGTGTTTCTGGGATTGTTCTGGAAGGGAAAATGCCGAAACAGCAGGGAGCAGGAGATAAACAGGCAATTCGTGACTCATTAAAAAAGGCGATGGTGGCCAACATTGTGGAGAGTGTGAGGACCCTCGTTCCAAGCAAGCTATAAACTTTTTTAGGCACCAGCTGGACCCGGCATCTGTTAGGAGATAATCTGGTGCGAATGACATCGGTTTGTGAAAAAGCCCTGACATCTTACATAACCACGCTGATTGGGATACTGCCCGGCGCAATGTCCAGCCGCTCTAGGCCATTAACGACGAGTTGCACGGCTGTGTAGCACGGCAGAGAAAATCTGACCGCCTGAAAGTTATAATTTGAAGCTACTTGGAAAACAGTTGGATGAATAGGGGGCATGGCACTGTACAAATATCAGGATAAACTTGCTGATTTACAGTTTATTTTATACAGTTAAATGCTCATGTTGTTGTGACAATACAAACAGTATCAGCAGCATAGATGGTGGAACATGTCTCCATGACATTCTGATATTCCTGTTTTTGTCCCTACCACTGTTTGAAAGTACTTGTGTCATTGTTTAAAATTTTGCTTCCTACAGGACTGTTTTTGCTGCAGCACCATTTTCACACTCAATAAGACTCACCTGTTTATCACTTTGCAGAAAAATGCCTTACTTGCCATTTTCATGCCAATCAAATGAATTTCTTGAAAAAAAAAAGATAATTTAATCACAATAAATAATAGAACAACTGTACTCTTGTACAATTCTACAAATATATTACAAAGCATAGTGCTGATGCTTCATATAAAGCTCACCACCTTTTGCAAACATTTTCCTTTCAGTCCTAGCATTTCAGCACAAGGACTTGACTTCTTAAAGGGAACATAATTTTTAGGGACGGCTAAACTAATCAACACCTTGCCCGCATTCTTGTCTCCAACACATTTCAAAGACTGTGATCAGCAGTATAATTACTATAGTAGTAATATTAACCTACATTCACTGGAAACTTCATTAGGTACACATACCTTGTATCTACACTCATTGTCCATTTAATCAGCTCCACTGGCCAGATAGATGCACTTTGTAGTTCTACAATGTCTCCTTTCACCTGTTCTTCATTGTTTAGGGCCACCACAGGACCAACACAGAGCAAGCATTATTTGGGTGGTGGATCATTCTCAGCACTGCAGCGACAGTAATGTGGGTGGTGGGGTGTCAATGAGTGAATCAGACACAGCAGAGCTGCTGATGTTTTCAAATACCTCAGTGTCGGTGCTGGAGTAAATAGTGCACCAACCAAAACTATGCCAACAGTGTCGTGTAGGCAGCATTCTGTAACAAGAGCTAGAGAAATTAGCAAAAACAAACGGTCTCTGACTTTACATCTACACAGTGGATGAACAAGGACGCATTAAGACACTACCACCACATCAGTGTCACTGCAGTGCTGAGAATGATTCACCACCCAAATAATAGCTGCTCTGTGGTGGTTTGGTGAGGGTCCTGACCAGTGAAGAACTCATATAAGCTGTCAGATGTTTGCTTTTTTAGGACTGATGTCCTGAGTGAAGAGATTCAAATCAAGTATGTCTATTCAAGTGTCTCTGGCAGGAGCTGTGAGGCTGTTGCTAATCAAACATTTGAGCTCAGTAGTCACCTAAATAGCCCAGTTGGTTCTTTTGAAGTATACCACATTGTCTCATGTCTCTCTGAGTTATGACATTTGTGAAATATTTTGTCAAAATGTTGCCACAACATAACTGTGTTTGCAAAGCTAGGCTAGTGCAATGCTAGCTATAGCATATGTACTCTTGGGAACAATGAGGATAATAGGTAGTACATTATACACATTGTTCTGGATACTTTAATTCAATATAAGTGAGAGTTTGATTAATCATCACATTTATATAAGTTTGCCTCTTTAGCAATGTTTTAGCATAGTTTAGCATTGGAACTATGAGGGTAATGTTGCTAACAGGTAGCACTAGCTAATTTGAAGTAATTAGCACTGAGCATGCTGCTTGAGTAAAGAAAAGAGTGACATCAGACAAGTGTCAGAACAGAGTAGAGAAAAAGCACTTTATTACAAATATTTGGTCTCTTTCTTGAAAGCATGTAAGATATTTACAACCTAATTAGTGCAGGAGTGTGCTTCATTATATGAAAAATAGATAAGCTGGGGCCGAAGCTCCAGCCAGCTCTCTGCCAAAGGAGTACTGAGCTACACTTAAGCATTTGCGGTGTGACAGAAGGCTGGCCCTTTCATTCTGCAGCATCAGGGTATAATTTGGACTTTAAGAAACTTTACGAGTCCCTGAACTAATTTTCCGGAATATGAAAACATCAGCATATGGATGAAGACGGCATCGGGCTAAAAAGTCAATTTCCCTGATGGAACATACCAAGTGGGGTGACATTCATATTACTGCGCCTTTGGCTCAATGCAGCGGTATCAGTCAGGACAGGAGAGTGATGGCTTTTGTTGCCAGGGAAGCTGAGGTATGTATGGCACCAATGCTAACAGACTGACAGAAGCTGCTCAGAAGCTGCCAAAGTTTGAGCTCCTGCTCTGTTCTCGGGGCTGTGCTAAAAACCTGCTGTTGCCCACCCCCCAAAATATTCAATATTTATGGCGCCAGTTGAAATGGCCTATTTCAGGGTGGAGTCGGGCCCCATTTGGGCTCACAAGGCAGATGGAGCTCAATATGCCAGGTTTCTGTGCAGCCAGATGTGGTGCCCAACACTGAACCCCCATGAGAGAGAACCTGGGCCCGTGCAACATCTGGAGTGGAGGCCTTTTCACCCACATGTGTACCTTAACCTTGCAAAGAGGAAGGCCACTGTGACATGAAGGCTGACCTAACGAGGGGTCAAGCTTGAGCTGAACCTCTAGTACTGTTCAGTCGGAGATGTTCTTATTGGCTTATTTTCTATAGGTAATACTTGGAACAGAGCAAAGTGTTTCTCACTATATTGGCATCACTTAGAGAGAGTGTTTAACTTTGGAGCTAACCACTAGACCAGACCATTAATAACTTATTGGTGAATAGGAAAAATGTTCAACCAGAGCAATAATAAGGGGCAATTAGTTCATTATAGAAGTTTACAAATGTATAGCTTTGGTACAGCATTTTTCATTTACTAATAGGCAAGTTGCCTGTTTTTAATAAATAGTTAATAAATTAACTATTCATTAATATTTTCTCCTTTTTCTATTTTCATTTAACAGCCACAGATAAATTTCATGTACAGTATTTTGCAAAAATTAGTGTACCCACATTTTATTGATGTTCTCCAGTGAATAAAACTGCACATTTTAATGCACACACTCTTTGTTTACTGAATATAACATTTTGGGAAAAAATAAAACATGTGCAAAAGCTATGGTACATTAAATATATGTGTTGTTTTCTTTTTCCCATTGTGTCATATTTAAAAAATAAATAGAAACTGTGTAATAAAATGTGGTGGCTATTTCTATAAGATTAAAAATTATTATATTGAGCTCACAAGATAATAAATTGAAACATCAAAATTATATTTTGAGGTCACAATTTAAGTTTCCTGGGGCCATGAATTCATATATCAAGGCCACATGTTAATTTGTTTGGCATAAATTGAAGTTTTATTTCATGTGTACAAAATGGATCTCCATAAACTTAATTTTTTATAAGTTTTAGTCTGGCCTCACTATGAAAATTTGTGGAGACACTTTATTAAAAAATAATCACCTTAACATCTTTGTACATATGTGACCCTGCCAGGGAAAACAAGGCCAAAGTCACTGGGCAACTTATTGAGATATCATGTCAATATCGTGTCACTCACATTAGCGACAAAACTTAGCCACTCAGTATTATTGCTGTAAATGAAAGATAACAGTCTCAGATATCTATCAGAGTACATATTTTGATCAAAAACAAAACTTAAATTCACAAAAAAGTTGTTTTGAAAAAAACTAATTTTGAAAAAAAAAAATTACTTTGACCTGGTTTTCCCTGGTGGGGTCACATATACGTACGTAATACAGAAAATATTTACATTTTCCATGTAAAGGCGAATATTCATCTTATTTTCCTTTTTAGCAGAGGTGCACTAACTTTTACATAAGATGGTATTTTAGATTGCTATTATCTAACATGTGTGTGGTAATGCAGAAATTTTAGGGGCAGTCGTGGTCTTGTGGTTAGAGATCTGATCTTGTGATCAGAAGGTCGCCAGGTCGATCCTCTGGCAGGTTGTGACCAAAGTGCCCTTGAGCAAGGCACTTAACCCCCAACTGCTCCCCAGGTGCTGTGGATAGGGCTGCACGCTGCTTCGGGCACATGTTCTCACAGCCTAGTGTGTTCACTATTGTATATGTTTCACGGCACAGGATGGGTTAAATGCGGAGATCAAATTCTGTTGTGTGCAATCACATTGGGAAACAGTTGAATCTAATTTAATCTAATATACAATAATAATGTAAACACAAAATACATTAAAATTAGTACAAGAAAGGAGTAAAATTCTGAAAAATCCCAGAGCCCAGTTTTATTGTGAAAAGTCATAGCTGATAACAGATTTAGAGCTTAGAGCATTATCTCTCTCTCTCTCTCTCTCTCCAACCTGTCAGAGCCCATCAGCCAGAAAGCCCCGCCCATCCAGTCAGGCATGACAGGAGCGGCTGTCAATCACTCGATTCGCTGAGCAGTTTGATGCAGTCTGGCCCTACATGGGCTTGTCACGGGCTGATGGACATGTGGACTTTCCCACCTTGCAGGGGGTCACAAAGTTGGCGGGTAGAGGGATGGACACACTTATTTAACCTGTTTTTGCATAAAGTGTTAAACTCTAACTGCAAGAAACGGGTTATGCTGGCTGTCCTTCTCTTTTCTAACAACACCGGATAAAAATTAATGAGTTGTGAATGAGAGACAGAAAATATCCCACTGAGAAAGCTCCTGCAATCATTGGGATTATGGATGCTTCCTTTAAACTCAATCTTCCTACTTCTTCAACAAACATAATCATATACAAGGTTCTGAAGACCAATTAAACAATAATGTGACAATTTCACAGTACAGTGGGCAATCGGCAATTATTCAGTGTACTGAGGCAGTCTAATGTCTCTAAATGAGCCAGGCAGTTCTCCTAACTCCACACATGCTCAAAGAGAGTTTGGATACGGGTATTGAGAGGATGAAATGGAATGCCATCTTGATGGCATATCCAATGGACCAAAGTGTTAATGTATGATTCACATGGTGAAGGTACAACAGGCTGTTTGGCATTACATTCATATTTTGGTAAGATATGGACAAGAATGATTGCATTCAGCCCATGTGACCATTAATATGTTGAGGTCACCAGTTAAGTTTCTTGTGGCCACAAATTCACATATTGTGGCCATTAGGTTTTTGGTGGCAAAAAATCATATATTGTAGCTTTTATTCTCTTTTTAAGTTATTATGTTATACCCACAAAATAAATCTCCACAAGTGTAACTTGTGGCCTCAAAATATTAATTTGTGGCCACAATTTATTATCTTATGGCCTCACAATAATATTATGTGGCCTTGACTTATAAAAACAGCTACTATACCACCTCAAGAGCTCTGTACCTATAATCTACTAACTACAGAATGAAATTGTTACTCTCTTTAAACAAGATCTCATAAGGGTTCTCCACACTATTACACTGGCAGAACCACTTAAAGTGCCTCAGGGATGTTTTTGCAATGGTTCTTTCAACAACATTATGGCACATGGTGAAACCTCTTTTTTATTTAAGATTCCTGGAGGAACTTTTCTTTCCTGAAAAGGCTTTGCAAAAAGGCTCTTCAAAAACAAGTGAATAAAAATGGTTCCTAAAGGTAGTAACTAGCATGTTCTAACTAGCATGACAGATGGAACAACCTCCAGGTACCTTTTACAATAAAGAACCCACAAACGTTCCTAGTAAAACCTTTCTTTTGTCTTCTCCAGACTTTGACTGCAATCATGTATATATATATATATATACGCACACATTTAAATGACAATAGTATTGTTTCTCTCTGTGCAGGAGGACACCTGCTGATGAAGTCGACTCAATTTAATTTGAACCAAAATTAGCAACAGTTTGGTGATTGCTCTGCTCTGACACTACAGTTAAACATGCTCATTACCTGCTGAGCTGAATCAGGTGAATTTGATCAGGAAAATCACTAAACTGTGCAGGAATCTGGCCCTCCAGCACTGGGTTTGGACACCCCTGAAGTAATGAAATGAAACATTCTCTTTTATTATGTATTATAATTTTCTTATACATTGTGTTATTTATAAAGTACATTTTTGGTGTTTTTTGAGGGGCTGGAACAGATTAATAGCATTTCAATTCTTTTTAATGGGGAAATTTAATTTGATATACAAGTAAATTAAGGTACAAGCTCATCACAGAATGGATTAAACTCGTAAGTCAAGTTCCACTGTATATGCTTAAAATCTCTCAAATTTTAAAATATCATACATTGTGACATGCCAACAAGACATGTTTTGCAACAATAAGTCATGAAGATGATTCCTTTTTGAGTGCAAAAAGAACTAAAGTATGATTTGCATTTATTAACCTAAGAAATCAATCAATATCATCAATCTGTGTGAAGCAAAGCCAAAATATGAAATAGATATTGTTATTTAAATAACACAAAAATGACAAAGAAACTGCATGAACATCCTGGGTTATGATTGAAAAAAAATTCTGAGTCACTTTTTTTCCTGGCCTTCTCCCTGTCCTGCCCCTGTTTTTATGAATAATTAGTGATGTGTGTCAATATTGCACCCCATAGTAACCATATGGTTGGCCCAGGCAGACAGGCGATTGTTTGGCGCTGTGAAATATTGTGTAACCCCGTGAGTTGTGGAGCCAGTGGAAACAGGAACTGTTGCTCAGACTGACAGTTACATTGTCTGTATGAATGGGGGAAACTTCTGAGGAAAAGACACAAGTGGACCCAGACAGAATGTCCTGACCCTGGAGAGAAAGGCCAATTTGACATGGTATAAGGTCTTCCATTCCTTCCCACCTCTTGGTATTAACCATTAGAGCCATGACATAGGAAGAGGCATGCTGGATCTCCGGAGTTTTTTTCTCTTCTTCAGTGGTGAAGAAAAACCGCCTTCTTTATTCTCTGTTGTTTTGTTCACGTTATTCAGCATTAATGAATCATTAAGCTGTTGTTGAACGCCCCCATCATTTGGGAGAGCATGTCTGACGAGAACGGATGAGAACTAGGAGCAAATAAAGGTTGGAAGCACGTTCAGGCTTAACCCAGCAAGAGAACTGGGTTGTTTCCAGAATGTTCTGCTTAGAAGCAATTTATCTGATCCTGATATGTGTAGATGGTGGTCTTTGGCCAACAGATAATTGAAGGAGATAGACAAAGGGAATGACTTCCACTGCTTCTCTGGTGGGAGAAGATTGCCAGTTCATTCTTGCCCAAAGAATTTGAAGCGGTACAGTGGAACAAGTATTAGTCCTATGCAAATGTGATAAGGGTTCCAAGCTTTCTTACCCATAGCCCTCATAGGCCTGGGCTGCAGGAGGGTATGAGATCAGACATTCTTCCTTTGACATCTCATTTTTCAGATATTGATTCAATTTTCTTGGAGTCTGAAAACTATTGTAGACTTAAAAATCATTCAGTACATTTAGCCACATGTTCTGGAGGCATGTTGAGTCCTCTTTTTGATTATTACCATTTTGATGTCATCAAGAGAGAGTGCTTTCCTGATCAATAGACATTTCTTCTCTATATCTGTTAGCTTTCATCATCCTTCACACTTCCGGACGGCAATTAGCGTTCTCCCAGCAATAATCTGCTTTGTTCGCCAATAAAGAGGAACTAAAGTGATGCCCAACCCGCCTTTATCTTAAAGATAAAGCCCAACAATTAAAGCCCATGTCTCTTTGCGCAGCATTTGATCTTGCACAAAGCTTGCCTTTTTTTTGTTTGGGATGACTTAATGTGGAGCATACTGGCGGACCTCAAGCCGGGCAGTAACAAGCATGGGGTGGCTTCTTGTTTTTGCTCCACCATAGGCATTCAGCACCAGTGTTTGGACTATCGGCATGATTTATTTGTCTACACTGACCCGCGTCCCCCTGCTTAATTACCCCGGGACAATCTCAGACGGAGCCTCTTGACACTGGCAGAAAGCCCAGCCACTTTGGCTCTTGGGACCAACTGTTGACCTGATGGCCGGAGGGGGTGGATGGGTGGGTGATTGGGAGGGGTTGATGGTTAAGGGGTGGGGTGAAGGGTTCTTGGAGCTCTCCGGGACCTCTAGCAGTGTCCAGAGCCACAAACTCATGGCCTCCTGGGCAGGGGAATCCCATGGAATCCTATTGCCCTAACGAGGCGTTAAAATGTGACGGCGGGCGAAAGGGTGAAAGTGATGGGCCAATTCTCAGGCCGCCCCTGCCTCCCAGCGGTAAATCATTGACCAAGAGCAGCAGTCCAATGTACACGGTTACCTCAGCGACCATCCACATCAAACGCCCGGCTGCCGCCGTCCTAAGGGTTGAACCACATTAATCCACTGCGACCATCAGCCAAGAGCTTTGAACTCAAAGATTAGGTGGAAAAATCAAACCGAGCACTCTCCAAAGAAAGTAAGGAAATTCGTTTTGACGCTTAACATGAAGAGATCATTATGATGTCTCATTTGCAGGGGGATATCATAGCTACAACGGCGCAACATGAACTAAAGCAAAACTAATTACCAGGGAAAGTTGTGTCTGGAAAGAAACAAACATTTAAAAACACAGCATGAGACCTCCAACTGCATTGGAGATGTTTTCCCAGTTCTTATCTAATTGTATTTTCCTATATGCTTTGGCAATAGGGGGGAACATTTTCTATATAAATATGAATAGACAATTAAATCAAATGAGAGGGTTTGAATGATTTCAAGAAAAGTGAGATCATTATAATGCATGCTGACAAGCAATGAGCGCTGAGCTTTCTAAAATCACTTTTACCTTGTGTCTCATTCAGTGGTGAAAAGTAGACAACAAGAAATTTGCTTAGCTATGTCTATTGGATCAATTTGGGGAGATTTTGCAGACTTTAAATGTATCTTTCTATGAGTTTATTCACTTTTATTAAATGTATTGTACACTCTAAAAAATTTCTGTTGACTCAACTTAACTTAGTCAAGTCATCTTTTTGCTTTGACTCAGTTAAGTTGTAAAGACATGACATTTTGTTGACTCAACTTAACTTAGTCAAGTTTAAGTTATATCAACTTAACATGTCAAGTCTTTACAACTTAACTGAGTCAAAGCAAAAAGATGACTTGACTAAGTTAAGTTGAGTCAACAGAAATTTTTTACAGTGTAATGGTAATGAGCTACAGGTCTGACTGTGATTTAGTCTAAAAGGAAAATTCTCTGTCACGTCTGTATCACCAGTTCAAACATTAGAAGCTAGTGAGGAGTTTATTCTACATTAATTATAACCTCTTCAAATGTATTGTTTAGGATTCTGCAGATTCTCATGGATTCTTAGTTTGTGTACAGCAATACATGAAATATTTTTTTTTAAAGAACCTTTTAAATGATCAGAAAACAGGTTTATGATTTATAATATAACACCTGCTTATAATTTACTGCTTAACACTAAAATGTAGGCACTTTTAGATTTTTTACGACAAAATTCTTTTGCGGGCTGCACAGCACTGAAGGGACTTTATTTAAGTTCATCTTACAAGTCAGATTTGCACCACATAAGGCCACCTTTAGCAGGATAGGAACTGTGATGAGTACACTCATTCTAACTGAACATATAACCTGTGGTTCATTTGAAGAAGAATCCTTTTTTAAATTTTATTTCAAAGTTTTTGCCAAATTTTATCCCCTTCCCAATGTAGTAGTATCCAATTAGGCCATCCCCTCCATTATTACTCTCCCCATTACTTTTGCAATGTCCCTGTCTCTAGGAGGGTGAAGTCAAGCACAAGCCTTCTCCATTGCGTGTGATACGGCCACCACCTCTTTTCAAACTACTGCTGATACACCATCACTGGGGAGCCAATGAGCTCGGAGGAAAGCGCAGGAATTCCCAGCTCTGATTGGACCAATCAGTAGACGCCTGAGCCAGCGGACATTGCAGTGTGTGAGTGATAGGGAGAGAGAGCGCCATCTACCCACCCAGAGAGAGCACTGCCAATTTTTACTCTCTTGGGCCCCGGGTGTTGATGGCAAACAGCATGTCCGGGACTCAAACTTGCGATCCTCTGGTTATAGTGTCAGCATCTTAGCCTGCTGAGCCACTCGGGGCCCTTGAAGCAGAATCTTTAATTAGCAGCTCAAAATAGTTATAAATGAATAAGATGAGTATGAAGAAGCTTTCATTTGACTCCTATCTTTGGTGTGTATCTTAGACATTAAAAAGTAATGAAGCCCTGAATGGAAGGATTGATGGAGCCAAATTAAATAGTTTTCACGTTTTCTTTACTAAGTCCTGAAGCTAAAGTCAGAGGTGGTTCATTTGAACCATACAGTGGTCAGAAGCTGTTGGATGCTATATATCAGTGTTCCAGATAACAGTGAGGTATCCTGATTCTGTCTTAATGTGAACAATGCCCAGGGCTGGACAAGCCCCAGCAACCACCCCAACACACACACATACACACACACCCTTCACACACCCCCTGCCTGCAGTTACCTAGGAACCTGTGGCCGGGGGTCTGAGTAATGCTCCCGTATAAAGCGGCTGACAGCAGAAGTGTGGAGAGAGTGATGGGACGTCCCACCATTCCAGCCTCTGTCCACCCCCTTGGACAGGCACCCCTCACCCCAGTCCCCAACACTGTCACTTCCAGCTCTCTAGCGCCTGCAAGAGGACACATACCAAACTGCAGTGCTCTGGCATGTTACGTGGGGGGAAAAGGTTTTAATAATAATAATAATAATAATAATAATAATAATAAATATTTGTCACTACAGTATTTAAATACTGAATTATTAAATACTGTAAAACATTTATGCCATACAAAATCAATACATTTGATCACCTTGCTCAGACTCAGCTAAAGTTGGTATGGTGGAACATATTTGCATTCAATTTATCTGTTACATTTTATTTTATCTTGTTAATATTTCTCTCATATGTCTGAAAACAGACCTTACTTGGACTATTTCTGTAACTGGTTTAAATGCCGGTCATTGTTTATGTTACGTAAGCTGTGTTTATGGTATTAATAAAACTGATCTGTTATATCACACATGACATATTGAACAAATAGAAAAAATGTCACTGAACAAATGTGAACAAAACACCAAACTTCACTGCTTTAGTGTATTTACAGGAAAAAAAATTAAAAGCACATGCAGAAAAGAAGCAGGATGGAAAGACACCAAACTCTTTAAAAATGAACAAAATGCAGTATTAAATACAATATAAAATACATCATTATCACATTAATAAACACAGTAATATGGTACATATAATGTTAAATACAGTAAGTGTAATGTTAAATACAGAATAACTCATTAATAAATTAATCATTGACATTAATAAACACAGTAGTAATTGTAATGTTAAATACAGTATTATTACAGTATTAAACATAACATTAAATACAGTAATAATACAGTATTGCTGTATTTTTAATGTTTTATAGTGAAAATGGTATAAAATCATTTAAATGTTTGTCATTCCATTCATATTATTAAACCTGAGGTAGATATCAGTGTAATTGCATACTGCATATCAAAAGTTTGGTGACACACTATCATCTTTTTACATTCTTTTTACATTGCACTAATACAGACACGGACATCCCCCCACCCCACCTCCCGGACTACGCACACACACATAAACTTTGCACTGAGGTCTGAACTGAACCCCTGGATATAGTAACACACACACTGCCACTCTACCATACACACTGCACTCCACCACCCATGCTATTTACCCACACACACACCTGTATATTTGCACTTTTGCTTTTGTACAATTTATATGATAGTTCTTATTCTCCTTTTATTCCCCTTTCTTTTCTATGTGAACGAGCAGTCATCAAGCATTTCACTGCCAGTTGTACAATGTATGATTGTGCATGTGACAAATAAAACTCTGATTAGATGTGAATTGACTTTTTGTACAGTTTGTTTTTTGTTTTTGTTTTTTTGCTGTAAAGGCCAAATTAAAACAAACAGCTTTTTAAACCTTCAGTTTTAGCACTCAGCTTCCTGTTCTTCAGAGCATCCTTCTTGGTATGAACAGCAGGATTTATCTAAAGATTAATTAATTAATTAATTAATTAATTACATGAATTACTCTAATATATTGGAGTTTAAGATGTTAAAATGCTGCACAAATGATTATGACACAGAGTCTGAACAATCTGGACTATAACACTGAAGTTATATTAGATATATCAGATATTCAGAAAGGCTCATATTTAAAAAAAAAAAGATGAGTAAATCTAAAATTATTTTAAAAAGATAATTATTATATATTTATTAGCGTTTAATAACTAATTCACTGCTGATTACTTTCACAGACCTTAAAACATAAAAACATAAGAAATACCTTCTAAGGTTTAGTTCATAACACTGTTCTCAAACAGCACTTGGTTGTATGGTTCTTTGGTGTAGAACCACAGAACATGCAAATATTCTTCAATGTAAAAATGTTTTTTTTTTAAAAGAAAAAAAATAATTAGAATTTTTTAAATTCTTTAGTAGAATTGTGTCATCACTGATTCAAATAGTAACTATTATTAATATGACAAGTGAATCCAAACTTTTGAATGGTTGTGCAAGTTCATAATATACTCTCTCCCTTCCTCTGTTTCTCTCACTCACTCACACACACACACAAACACACACACCTCTGTGCTTGGCGAGTGTGAGCAGCCCGCTGGGCAGAAGCACCACTCTCTCTCTGGGGGGAGGGGGATGCTTTTTGTACTGCACTTGCCTCTGAGTCTGCTTCCTCTGGAGGCAGGAAGGCCATGCTGGATAAAAACAAAATGTGTCTCTCCAGAGCAGCATCTAAACCATCAAGAGAAACCCCAGCATGGAGCAGCTACAGAGAAGTTTCTACAGTTCCAATTTCTGGTTGAAAGTGAAAGCAAATGTGATGGACAAACTGAGACATGATGAGTGTTTGCTTCTTTAATTTTGCACTGGAGCTACAAGGCTGATGTAGTTCCTTATATAAAGCCTTCCAAATTCACAGCCAATTGCCATTTGTGTTGTCCCATTAGTGCAGTTTCTATAAATATTGTGCAGATGTTACTTGATGTTTTGGATTCTTGCAAGGTGACATTTTTGATGAAGGGTGTCCTCATGAAACTGGAACGCTGAACTAATGCACTGTTTTCTGGGGGGTTGAGTGAGCTGTGTTTTGTTAATACAAGATGCTACACTGTAGCTACTAGGCTTCCTGAGAGGGATCTTTGCTTGACAAGTTGAGCGACTCTAGACCATGAACTGGGGAGATTTTCCTCGCTGGCTGAGAAACTGTGTGGGACATTTCGCTGATTGTACTTTGCTGATTACTGTAAATTAAACAGTAGAAAAAAGAGTGAGGGACATTTTACTCTTAATTGCATCTTAACTCTTCAAGGTCATAATAAACACACTTCTGTACAGTTTAACGTGTGTTATTTAACAACTCTGTTGAAATCTGTTAAATCTGTGATTTTTGAAAGCAAAAAATAGGGTCAAAATCATAAACACACATTTGTAAACTTTACAAAGTCTCAGTCCATCATGCAATTACCTCGACACACATTGTGTAATATCATTTCTAGTTAATAGTCTCAGAAAACAGATTTGATATGTATTGTAAAAAAATTTAAATAATACAAATTGTAAATAATTTTCTCTTTTAATTGTGAAATTTAGATTTTTGTTTGAACTGTAACTTTGACTCCTACAACCAGAACAGTCCATATACAGGGCCCTTACATAGTCAGTCAAGTAAAGATAAAGTTCTATCTATTCTTATCTTCCTCCTGTTCAGCTCATATCATGAGACCTCGTCACAGTATAGAACAATGTCTCCACCTTGAGGACAGATTCTGATAAACAGTTCAGGCTGTTGGGACAGTTTGTATCTCTCTGTCTCTGTTCAGAATGTAGAAGATATCATTTATATGCTTTATTACCTTTTATTTCAACTTCTTTTTACTTTCTGTGGTCTGCCAAATGTTATGTCAAATGACATACTTTACTCTTGAAAATCAGATCAAAATACAGCTTCATTTTACAGATTTGAATATACACATTTTTTATGTACAGTACCAGTCAGAATGTCTAGACATTCAGTGGTTCTTCATGATTTAAAAATGTTCTGCATTGTAGATTAATACTAAAGTCATCTAAATTATGAATAAATACATCTGTAATTATTTAGTAAACAAACAAGTAAACAGACCAGAATATGTTCATATTTTATATTCTTCACAGTAGGCACCTCCTGTGATTTATTAATGTCTACATAAATAAGTATTAAATCTACTGAAATCATAATTAGATGTTACGTCTTGTAAAAATTTAGTACTTCTTGGTGACTTACAGATCTGTAAGA
>BRDA01072790.1:0-10089 GCA_036984385.1 Crenuchus spilurus | reverse complement strand
ACACACACACACACTAGTGAGTACAATACACACAGAGACTAGTGAGCACAGTACACACACACACACACACACACACACACACACACACACAAGTGAGTGTAATACACACACAGACTAGTGAGCAGAGTACACACACACACACACACTCACACACACACTAGTGAGTACAATACACACACAGACTATTCAGCACAGTACACACACACACACACACACACACACACTAGTACAGTACACCAGTAGACACAAACACATGTAAGAACAGTACACACACACACACACTCACACACACACACATTAGTGAGTACAATACACACACAGACTAGTCAGCACAGTACACACACACACACGAGTACAGTACACCAGTAAACACACACAAACACATGTAAGAACAGTACACACACACACGAGTACAGTACACCAGTAAACACACAAACACATGTAAGAACAGTACACACACACACACACACACACACACACGAGTACAGTACACCAGTAAACACACAAACACATGTAACAATTGTACACACACACACACACACAATGGGGCAGAGAGCATACACATACCAGAACAGTGGGCAGCCACCTTCTGCAGCACCCTGGTGAGCAGTTGGGGGTTAGGGTGCCATTAGGCCACAATTGCACCCCAGTGACCCCAAGTGAAAGTTGTCACGTTTAGCTTATAACATTGAATTGAATTCATTACTTCATTAGTAATTCATCATGAGGAACATTTGTAGGTCGTTTGAAATAAACAAAATAATAATATCTGCTTTATTAGTACCATTGTTGTGAAGTTGGCACATTACCATTGAGTTTAAAGGAGCATCAGGACAGAGTGGTGATCCAGCTCATTCTCATTCTGTATTCTTTCTGGATCATAAAGCAACTACAGGGCCAAAAAACGCTCACGTGACAGTGCAGCGTTTCACTGTGTTAGCAGAGCCTCGCTCAGATGAAGGAGCTTTATTAGTTTTGAAATTAAAACAGAGCTTCATATACTACTAAACACACTGCTGGTGCCAGATCATAATGGACGGCAGCAGGAACTAGCAAACAAAAAGCGCCAGATGCTGCACTTTAATAACAACCTGCAGGGCTACATTTGACTCTCTACAGCCAAACTCACAGCTGCAGGAAAAATCAACACCAGAAATTTATTCCTTCTCAACGAACAGGCTGACATGGCCCAAACCAGGGTCACAACTGGCATACACAGCCAGCCCGTGTGAATAATGGACCAGATTTGGGCCAGTGCCGGCTGGCGTAAGTATGTTTTTATAGTGCATTTTGGCAAAATGTAAAAAAATACAGAACTTTTTCAAGCAGAGGTTTCAAATCAAGTTTGGAACCAAAAGGTTGCAGGTTCAGTCCCCTGAATGAGCAGGGAAAATACATTCATGACTGAAGTGCCCCTGAGCAGGGCACTTAACCCAAAACTGCTATCCGGGTGCTGCAGTAGGTGGCTGCCCACTGCTCCTGGTATGTGTGTGCTCAATGCCTCCTAGTGTGTGTGTGTGTGTGTGTGTGTGTGTGTGTGTGTATATATGTGTGCTGTGCTTACTTGTGTGTGTATGTGTGTGTGTGGGTGTGCACTTGCTCTGTTCTTGCTGTGTTCACTATTGTGTGTGTGTATGTGTGCTGTGCTCACCAATGTGTGTGTATATGCTAGCTAAGATTAACTAGCTGATCTACAGTGACATTGTAAATGAGGCAAAAATGTAAACTGTTACTTTTATATCAGCTATAGGTCATCAAAGCCTGTTTTTGTTTTCAGGGTACCAACATTAAATCAAAAGCTTGAAATATCTCACTTTATCTCACATTGAAATAAAACAAAATGACATTTAGAACACAAATGAACATTCTGGATCATCTAGCCAGACAAATATTCCTACCAACAAAGTTAAAAAGTTTATAACAAGGAGAAAAATGATTTAGCATAGCATTTAGCTTGATGTATTATGTATGTCACGTATGCATTTAATAGAAAACGTCTTCCCGTGTCCCAGCATACAACCCATGGCAAACGAGTGGAAAAGAGTTCACCATCCAACGGACGAATAGTAACGACACCCTCTTTTCCACCCAGCGGATTTATTGCTCCAGGCTGATTGTAGGTATTAGGTCAAGAACAAATAGCACAGCGGTCTGAACCCAGTCATGCAGACCCCTTTAATGGCTGCCACATGCATGCAATTATCATATTTGCTCTCAACTGATCTCTGTTCTAGTTTCCGCTTTATCCTTCTCCCTGGCTAGCAATAAAGCACTTGTATGTGTATTAATGTGTGTTTTTCTGCTGGGAAATTCTTATCTCCGTTTCATTCATTTTTTTCATCATCATGCAGCCTCCATTTACTGTATGATTGATCTTTAATAGTCTTTTCCTGCTCAGCGTGATGGATTCAAACTCTTTGATTCTGAGGGATTAAAACAGTCCACATCATTCATCACGTTATATCATTTATCACATTCCCCGAAGTTAATTATGCCGTTCCTTCAGTTTATTCTCCCAACAAATAAGGATTCCCTCCTGGAATATCATGGTTAGATTCCCTGGGACGATACTAAGAGTATGATTGTTAACAGATACTACTTTGTGTTTTTTAGATAAGGGTCAATGTGGCATCGCTAACTTTTAGTATTTTCTGCTTTAAGACCCAATAACACTAAACAGAAATTACTAGTGATGCTAGTAGCTGTTATCCATTCCTGCTATCCATATATATTCCATTTCTGGACCCATACACTTTACAATTTACAATTTGTACTCTCAGATAGCAAGACTTGGGCCAAGCTTAGCACATGGGACTAGTCATTGGCCATAACTGGGCCAAGTGTTGATTACACATGTAAAAGAGGCTTTCATGGACGTAATTTGGGGAGGTGGGGGCATGTGTTTTGCAAGTTGTTAACATGTTGAGTGTTTGAAACTGTCTGTGTTTGGAAGTTTTGGATGAGTTGATTATTTTTAAATGCTAATAATGAACCCTTCTTTGGTTTTTGGGTCAAATTGACAAGTGTTAACTGTTTATTTTTACTCAAAAATAAGTTGTAATTTTATGTAAATTTTATTCCAAAAATAAGTGTAAAATTGGTGGTAATGAGTTGGAGTGAAGTTGACTAACAAGGTGAAACACAGAATTGGGTCATAATTCTATGATACATGACACAAACTACAAAGGGAACAGTGAACTTAAAAGTAACAATAGAAAACTAGAAAAACTACTAGAACACAGTAAACTGAAAGAATTTGAGTTTTATTAAATGGTAAAAACTGTCATTTTACACTTGGTATGCAGTGAGTCTGTAAAAGGGGCTCGGGCCAACTGTCCCATAACTCTCAGCACTCTGTGAGTTTGACTACTAAAGGTATTGGTCCTGACTTTGACTTGATGTGTCCTGGTCTTGATTCATACCCAACCACTTGGTCTTCACTTGGACTCAATTATGAAAGTTTTGGTGTTAACACAGACTTTATGTGTTCTGGTCTTGGTCTTGACATGGAGTTGATGAGTCCAAGTCTTGGTCTTGAATCAGATTTGACTATAAAACTCTTGTTTGACTCAGTCTTGACTCTTGACTATAACATTAGTTCAGTACAGATTATAAAAGTTTTGGTCTTGACTATAAAACAATGTGTCCTGGTTTTGGTCTTGACTCTGACATGACTACAAAACATTTTGGTGTTGATTCTGACTTGATGTTTCCTGGTCTCAGTCTTGACTTGGGAGTTGATTACTAAAAGTCTTGGCCTTGAGATGGAGTTGATGTGTCCTCATCTTGGTCTTGATTCAGCCTTGACTATAACATTAGTTCAATACAGCACATTTATGGAGGTAACTGAAGCACAGTATACAAGCAGTGCCTCAGTTTGATAGTGATGTGTTGTTAGCAAGCTGCTAAGCTCATTGACCTTCAGCTAATGCTACTGAGTAAGTAAAAACACTCTGCAGCACTGGAGCTCAGCCACCATAACACCCGTTAACAGGATGGATGAAACGATTTTAGCATTCACGCCACATCTGTTGTCAGAGTTCGGCCTTAGTATTAGATATGGAGCTGTGAATGATTCCCATCAGCTGGCATGGCGGCTGTTCCTCATGAGGTCAGACAGTGGCTAGGCAGCCCATTAACCAGGTATTAAACCCTCTTTTAGATAAGACAGCCTCCACAGCTGCCAAAAAAGTAAAAAAGCTGAGCTGTTAGCTTGCACTTGCCAGACTACAGGGATATTACAGCAAATTCTTGGAGCAACGAGTCTGGGGTCATCGGAGGTCACAGAGCAGGCCTGAGAACCCGTCTGGCCAGTTTCCTGATGGGCCTTTGGCGCTGAGAAGCACATCTGAGATCCCAAATAAACAATCGAGACAGCCCAAGAGACCCTGCCTTCTTTTTCTAGCGCTTAAGACTCACTCTGTTTCCATCTGTCTCTCACACTTTTTCTCTTTCAGTCTATTGTTATTTCTTTATCTGCATTTTACTTCATCACAGTCTCTCTTTATCTCTGTATTTCTTTCTCTATCTGTCTCACTCTCTCTTCATTCTCTTTCTGCTTCAGTCTCTCTCTCTCTCTCTCTCTCTCTCTCTCTCTCTCTCTCTCCCTTTGTCTCAGTTATTTTCTCTTTCAGTCTTTCAGTGTTGCTAGTCATTTGCTATGGTCATTGAAACAGTTGCTAAGGTGTATCTAGGGGGTTCCTTTGGTCTGCCAGGTAGTTGCTAAGGTGTATCTAGGTGGTTGCTATGGTCTCTCAGGTAGTTGCTAAGTTGTATCTAGGCAGTTGCTATGATCCCTCAGGAAGTGTATCTAGATGGTTGGTGTGGTCTGTCAGGTAGTTGCTAAGGTGTATCTAGGTGGTTGCAATGGTCTCTCAGGTAGCTGTTAAGTTGTATCTAGGCAGATGCTATGGTCTGTCATGTAGTTGCTATGGTACATCTAGGCAGTTGCTCTGGTCTCTCAGGTTAAGTTGCATAGATGGGTGATCTGAAGTGGTTGCTAAAGGGTTGCTAGGGTGTTGCTATGTGATTACTACAGTATCAAACATGGTAGCCTGAGTGTTAGTAGTGCATTTTGTATGAAAATGATACAAGTGGAGGCACAAACCATTGGAAGAATGGTTGCTACATGGAATACTGTAGCAAGGTGTAACAATAGTGGTGCAAAGCACAATCATTAACAGACATGTTCCAAATCTTAAATCACTTTCTTACTAAAATTTTAGACAAAAGTACAAACTTCCATTGAAATCAAGCCAGAGGGTCTCGCTGAAGTAATTGTATTTAAGACTGGACTGAGTGAGAATTACCTTCCAGTAAATCAGAAGCATATTTGTGGCCAGTTGTCACTTAATCAAAGTCAATTAATCTAATAGAAGTTCTTAATTTCAGTGTTCTGAGATGGAAGTGAAATAATAGGATGATTAATGGCCACAGTTAGATGTTTTGGCATATCAAGTATGGCACACTAGCAGGAAAGTGGATGATAAATGATGCTTTCTGGGCCTTTACCTTTCTCTGTCGGGCGTGGCCTCTCGCATTAACCTGAGAATTCAGCAGCTGTTAAAATCTCACATCCTTTCAAAGCACCTGTCAGATATTTTCTGCTTCCTGGATTGTAAATGAGAAACGAGGGATTTTTCATAAACAAGAAATTAAAAAAATGAGTTTCCTTATAAAGTCACCACTATCTCCAAAAGACCAGAAGAAAATTACTGATAAGGTGAAAAAGACTATAAACATTAAGACAAGTGTTAAGGTTATGACTAGGATTAGAATTAGGACTAAGGTTAAGGTTATTATAGTGTTAGGGTTAGTATTGGGAGCAGGGATTATTAGGATTAGAGTTAGGTCCAGATTTAGGGTTCTAACTATGGTTATGATTAGGATTTGAGTCAGGGCTAGCATTATGACAAGGATTAGAATTAGGAACAGATTTAAAGTTATGATTATGGTTAGGATAAAGATTGGGACCAGGTCTAGGATTAAAATTAGGATCATGCTTAGGATTATGACTATGGTCATGGCTACGATTATTATTTGAACCTAGGTTAGGATTATGACTAGGATTAGAATTAGGACCAATGTGAGGATTATGACTAGGATTTGAAGTAAAAGGCTTTTCTTTCTCCATGAAAATCTGTGACCCGCCCAGACTTTAACTTGTGCCAGACTCAGCTAAGAGACCTGACCACTGACAGCAGTGGAGATGAGAGAGTGAGCTTGAGAAATCGTTTGGATAGAAGGAATCAATATAAATGTAACATTATAGGTCACAAATGGTTGCTCATATGGCCCCTACGGATAATTGTACATATATAGATCCAGTTTTTTAATGCAATGATTTTAAAAATCGTGTATTCCAAATTGTATCCGGTGCACACTTTTTTTTAGAAAAGTGATAATTTTGTTAACTTTTACATAATTGAAAATGGATTCATTTTTGCCATCCATATTACATCTGAAGTAAAGAAAGCACCTGAAGTGTACTATCTAAAGTAGATAGTATCTTAAGTGCTCAAACCAATGTAATCAGCAAAGGCGTCAAAAGTATTCACATTCATTACTCAGGTAGAAGTATAGATATTATGGTTTAAAAATACTTTTATAGAAGTTGAAGTATTAATTTAAGCTTTTTGCTCAAGTAAAAGTACTTGTACAAAAGTACTGGTTTCAAAACTACTTAAAGTATAGAAGTAAAAGTAATATAAGGAAAACAAATGCCAAAACTTATATGCCCCACAGGGGCATTTAGTGCACTCAGTTTGCACTATATATGAGCTTACTTACTCACTATGTATGAGCTTACTGGAGAGCCATGAGACACGTGATGTGCAGGTGCAGTGAATCACTTACCAATAAGGTATCAGAATGGTATTTGTTTATACTTATCATCCAACCACAATCAAATACACTCTTTCTGGATGGTGCAGTTTATCTGCATAGGATGTTTCTTGAATGATGACAAACCAAAGTGAAATATGTAGAAATAATGAGGCTGTTTTTAAAGTGTAAGGAGTAGAAAGTACCGATAATTACATGAAAATGTAAGTAAGTAGAAGTCAAAAGCGGTCCGAAAATAATTACTCCAGTAAAGTAAAGATAACCAAAATTTCTACTTAAGTATAGTAACAAAGTTTGTACAATTCTGGCAATCAGAATTGCTGGAGCATGTTAACAATTCATTTGTATATTGTAAAAAATTGACCCCAAACAGACCTTAAATCACCAAACACATGCCATAAATCTGTGATATTTGATTTTCATTACTCACATTTTACAACCATACACACAGAACTAAATGATAATATGTGACCCCACCAGAGAAAACCAGGCCAAAGTCACGGGGCAAATTACTGAGATATTGTGTAAATATCATGTCACTCACATTAGCAACAAAACTTAGCTACTCGGTATTATTGCTGTAAATGAAAGATAATAGTCTCAGATATCTATCAGAGTACATATTTTGATCAAAAACAAAATTTAAATTCACAAAAAAGTTGTTTTGAAAAAAACAAATTTTGAAAAAATAAGAATGACTTTGACCTGGTTTTCCCTGGCGGGGTCACAAATGTTCATAATAAATAGATAAATAAATACTAAATCCTGGTAATAAATAAATCCTGGCATAAACAAGGTAGCAAAGTTAACATATGTGTTCAAATGTGGGAACTATTGAAGACAAGGTTGCCAGATATATCAAATATAGCATTATTTGGGTTTAAAAAGAACTATCCTGCTTTCAGTGGGTGGCTCTTTAAGGAATACTGTTTTTGAAAAAAACTTTTAAATCTTTAAGATCTAAGATTTGAAGGACCACCATGTAATGTAAAGGTTCTATTTTTTTAAAGAGCCATTTAGGAACCTTTCATCTAAAAAATCAGACCATCACTGTGAATAAAACATTTGTTGTTGTTGTTTTTGACTTTTTTTTGCATTATTTGCTAACACCAGCTGAACTTTACATTGTGTGAACATTTCATCATCAGTGGATCAGTAAAAATTCTCCAAAAATGATTGCAATTAATCTTTTTTACACTAAAAATTAAGTTTTTTTTTGTTCTTCTGCAAATCTACATAAGATTGTTTTCTGACAGTGATAAAATGCTTCTAAAGCTGTTTTAATTTGTAATTTTGCACCACTAATCAACAAACGCAGGCTGAAATGCTACTTTGAAGAAATCTTTAGCTTAACCCTGGATTTATTATCTCAATACAGTCTCACAGCTGCACCAAATTAGGCACAAATGATTAGCAAATGATCAGAAACTAGATTTAAGGGCTCTAGCTTGACTCGGGGATGATAAACATCTGCCTACTTTTCATCTACATTGATATTAACTGTGCAGAAATGGTCACACGCTGAGTGTAAGGATGAATGAAACTCTCTGAGCAATTTCAAGTTAATCAATCACTCCAAAGTATGATAGATCATCTCAAATAGAAAAAGTCAATCTACCAAAGACGTTCCGCTAAATTCAGCCCACAAACTGTGAATGAAATGAGGCTTAAGTGAGTCTCCTGAAACCTGAGGTTTCATTCTCCAGGTTACATTTGTTACAGTAAATGTCAGTACAGATATTTCAGCTGGAAAACAAAAGCTGCTGTCAGAAATGAGCTCAATTAACAGATGTAAAGCAGAGAAATTACTGCCATGCAAGCAAAGGCTAGTAGATGTACTTCAAGACTTCATTTCCTCAGAAGGACATCAACAAGTGCTATTTACCTTTCCATTCTCCACCCACAAATGTATAGATGAATAGCTCATTTTGCAAAAGCTTAACAGAACCAGCCATCCATCATCTTCTATGTATCTGGGATCCAGGTTGTGAGTGCAACAACCTAATCAAAGATGCCCAGACCTCCCTCTCCACAGCCACCTCTTCTAGCTCATATCGGAAGATGCTGAAGTGTGCCCAGGCCAAAAATCTGTCCATCATGTATTGGGTCTTCCCTAGTGGTGCCTCTCACCTCCCTTAAATGTGACTGGAGTTGTGTGGCATCATCATCCGGTTCTGTAGGGCACTGTTCACAATGAAGCGGGCATCAGTGTGGGATGTGACCAAAGGACTTCTATTTCTATGCCTTTCTGTGACTCTTCCAGTCTCTCTGTATCTCTGTTACAACCTGCTGATGACACTCTGTGACACTCTAAGCTCAGTGCTCACTTCTGTCAGAGAACATCCTATTTGAAGCCACACAATGGTGAAATACTGCTGATCAATTGTTAGGTATCATCTTGGTGTCATGATGTCAAAGTTTAAATACCAAATCTAATTGGACCAGGACATTTATTGGTCGATTCATGGATCAAACAGCTGTTGTGAGTTTTGCTGTTAAGCTCCTTGTTACAGAACAGCAAGTTGTGCAAAAAGTACTGAAACACTGAACTGTTGGACTGTTGTGCATTCAAAAGTTTAGAGAAGACCACATTAAGTTCAGGTTAGAGTGCATTTTAGAGTCATCCTGAAATTTCACCCAAAAGCCAAATTTCCCTAATCCCTCTGTGATAAATAGTCAGCATTGAAGGGAGGCTGGACATACGTAATTGCAAGCATGAAATAATAACAATGTTCATAACAATAGAGTGATGAGACCAGATTATGACACAGGAAAAAGGTGAGAATAGATAGATAGATAGATAGATAGATAGATAGATAGATAGATAGATAGATAGATAGATAGATAGATAGATCAGGATCAGGACAAAGTACAAGGACTGTGAAACAAGACACAGGTGTACTATAACAAGACTAAGGTGGGGCACACCTGCAAACATAAGGAAAACACAGAACACAATCAAAAGCACATGGCATAAGAAGCACACCCGAAACAATGACACACCCAATTTAAAATGCCAGGTTTTCATGATTTATGAAATTACCAGATTAACTATTTCAGAACTTTCTTCACCATTAATTTGACCAATATTATGTGTAATTCATTTGAATAACTCTACAAAACACAAAAATGATGTGGTTGCACAAATACACACACACACACACACACCTGCCATCAATTAAAGTGACCCCACAGTTCCAGTAGCTGATAGTAGCAGTTCTGATATTTACGTAGCTGCATCTTACA
>BRDA01072784.1:0-31140 GCA_036984385.1 Crenuchus spilurus | reverse complement strand
TTTCACATGTATCACATGTTTTTTTTCTCTTTTTCCCCACATTCCTCATGTATGTTTTCCTTATTTTCTGTATTAAGGTTGGCGCTGCACAAGCGACCTGAATTTCCCGCAAGGGATTAATAAAGTATATATCTATCTATCTATCTATCTATAGACCAGGGGTGGCCAACCCTGGTCCTGGAGAGCCGCATTCCTGCACAGTTTGGTGATATCACTGCTCTGACACTACAATTAAACCCGCTAATTGCCTGCTGAGTTGAATCAGGTGTGTTTGATCAGGGAGATCACCAAACTGGGCAGGAATGTGGCTCTCCAGGACCAGGGTTGGCCACTCCTGCTATAGACAGAAGGTCACTGAAACACAAATAGGGCATAGACTGAATACATGCTTTTCCATTTAGTCTATTTTAGCATTCCCGGTGTAGCCTATCAGTTAAGACATGTTTAAAGTTCAATTTTGCTTCTTTAGTTTAGAACCAGTGCTGTGAGGCTAATGCTGCAAAAAGGTTACTAGTTATCAAAATTAGCTTAGATGTTTCCATCACAAAATACAACACCAAAACTTCCGACAACCCACTCAATTCACATCCAGATCTTAATTCATGTCTCACAGACTAATGAAAGTGTTTTATGACACAGTATGACTAACTGTGAACTGTGAAAATTAATAAAATCTCACTGTTACACACTGTCACTTCAGACAGCAGCAGGGATGGTATAAGACAGATCTTATTTAGATACTGGTTCCAATTATTAGCTTTTTCCTAATACATGATGATGTTAACAATATAAGGCATGTCAGAGTTGGCAGGTTGATTGCAGGTTGATTTTAAGGGCTTAATTGAGTGTCTTCTGCATGATGTGGTAATGGTTTCTGACCTGTTGAGCTGGGACTGCAGCAGCTCAAGGCGTGCTTGCAGTTCACTGGGTCTCTCCTCCATACATGTGCTATGGTGGTGGTGGCAGACACGGGCTGAAGCAGAACGTCTTGGACTCTCTGAATATTGACTTGGCCTACGTTCAGGCCAGTAACCATACATATTCAGAGAAGCTGACAGGCCAAAAGTGACATGGAGAAAAAGGGAAAAGGTTTTTATTCGCAACTGAAACTTTTATGATGAAAGCAGACTGCTCCACACAATATGCTCTTTCTCTTTGTTAAGCAAAAAAGCACATTCACAAAAAAGTAATGGAAGATTATGACTGCCAAATAGCATCATGCACACATGCGGTTCTTAACACTGTATGAACTACAGATTAATGTCATACAAAATACCTGAATAAGGATGTGCTCCCCGCTCCACTGGTGCCCCCATGCCTGCTGGGGAGTTGTTTGGGGACAGGAGGCTGACCATAGTCGGTGGGTAGTCGCGCACTTCTGCAGCGTACAAGTCTCCCCGGCCGGGTCCCTGGGGCTTAACCTCATCTTCGCTGGACAGCGAACCTGCACTCGCACTGCTGCACAACTCATCCCACTGAGAGTGTGACAGTGCCCCCCTGTGGTTTCCCATAGGAGCACATGTCTGGTCTGGATATGCGTCGTCCCTGTCCATCCCATCTGGAGCAAATTTCCAGAGACCAAAAAAACAGAATGAGGACATGCTAATTTTCATCAAAATTGTTAGAAAACACTGTATTCCAAAAAAGTTACTTTATAGGCAAATGTAAAAAAAAATAGTTTAATATAACTTTAAAAAACATGAAGGGTTATATATATTTTTTTTTTTTTCATTTTGTCTTGAAATGGTCAAACAATATGAAGGGCAATCTGTGTTTTCAAATGGTGTAAAGGAAGTTGGTTAGAATGAAAACCTGCAGCTACACTGTCCCTTTGAACATGAGAATGGTGACCCTTGGCCTAATAATTCAGAAATAAATGATCCATAATCAGTCAGTGGCAATGCATGTACAGATGTGTCAGGTGTGTGCGATCTGCACACACACACACACACACACACACACACACACACACACACACACATAGATTTACCCGGTCTGTTGCGTTGGAGGGAGTGTCTCCTGCGTCTGGCTCGACGGTAACCACAGTCTGAGTCCTCACTGGGGGTTGGCTGCATAATTCTGTCTGCCTGATACACACAAGCTTCAGTAACTCACATAACCACTAATTACACACACATATGCACAGAGACAGCCCTAACATACACTACTGTATTTCCAATTGTGAAGATTGTTTTTCTATCTATGTTTCTAAACACAGATACACAACAAAACATGACACTTCATCAACATAGATAATGGTTGTATAGAAATTTCTCTGTTTCAATGAAATACAAGTTACGAATAAGCAATGGTTTACGAGTTCATTTGCAAAAACAGTTATTTCCATGTTTGTCATTGTCCAGTTTCTGACATTATTGATACATTTGCTCTGTGTATTGTGTGTAAAGTTCATGAAGACTGGACCAAAAGAACTCAGAAATATGTCTGGGTCCACTGACATTCATTAAAAGCAAAGAATTTTTCCCCTTTTCCTGTAAAGTTATCATTTTGAAGGATGTTTTTGCCAACAAACTCTTCATAGTTACAGGTACTTCCACTTACACCAGATGTACTCAATCAACCAAGACATTGAGGCGTTTTCACACCTGTAGTTCATTTCTCTGGTCTGAATCAGAATGAGTTAGTTTAGGTTGGAACTTTTCCATGCTGTTTGGTTTGTTTTCACACAGGAACAAAACTAAACGCACCAAAATGCGCCCCAACAAACCACGTGAACACAATGTCTCCTCTGATTGGTCAGAGCTGTCTGGCGCGGGAGCAGTAAACACTGTAGCAGCAGTAAGAGCGAAAACTGTCAGCGTCCTGTTGCCGTACGGCATTCACCTACTGTCTTCACGCCTGTCCCGAACCACGGCTTCATTCCACTGTTTTTGGTGTATTGAGAGCTCTCGCATATCTGCTGTGGGACAGCTCTGCATGACACTAGGAACTGACGCGCAACACAGTCTATGTGGTGGGATAGTGACGCATGACTGAAGCAACAGTACAGTACATTAGCCTAACCGGCTCTCTGTTTAGCTCAGACTTGTAGAGTCACACCATAGTCAGGTCGGATCACGTTCTCACCACGTTCTCTCCTCTCACGGGTCTCGGTACTGTTCGTTTGATCCGCACCCAAGTGCGACTACTTTTTTCACACTTGACAAAACAAACCGCACCAAGGGAGCAAACAAACCAGAGTCTGTTTTAACCAGACCAAATAGTGCTGGTGTGAAAACACACTTAAAGTCCAAATGTAGCTTCTTTAGGGCGTTTCAAACACTATTTGGTCTGGTTAAAACGGACTCTGGTTTGTTTGCTCCCTTGGTGCGGTTTGTTTTGTCCAGTGTGAAAACAGTAATCACATTCGGGTGCTGTCACATGTCACTGCATAGACTGTGTTGCACGGCGATGTTGCACAGAGCTCTCAATACAGTTAAACAGCAGAATGGAGTTGTGACGCATGGCAACAGGACAGTAACAGTTGAAGCTCTTACTGTTGCTGCTCTAGTGTTTACTTTCCTGCTCCCGCCAGACAGCTCTGACCAATCAGAGGTGACATTGTGTTCACGTGGTTTGTTGGGTCACATTTTGACGCCTTTAGGTTTGTACCTGTGTGAAAACAAACCAAACAGTGGGAGAAATGCTCCAAGTTAAACAAACTCATTCTGACCAGAGAAACAAACTACAGCTTAAAAACGGCCTTAGTTTTGAACCAGAGCTAAAAGACTAATGGTGATTACAAAATGTTGCTAATTCAAAAGTTGTGAAAATTAGTCCAGCTGTTTCTGTGAACATCATCAAAACATCCCTCAGAACAAACCATCCAGATCTTAATTCAGCTCTTACAGATTAGTCACTTCAGACAGTATCAGGATGGTCAACGTAATTAAACTGAATCTAGACAGGTTATTCTGTGCCCTTAATCACACCGGTTAATCTGTGAGACCTTAATAAAATCTGGTTTGCAAAGCTTGAGAGAAATATTGGTTGTTTTTTTGTATTTTGATGAAAACAACAAGGCTGTATAGGTGACTATTGAGTTCTGGTGTTTCTTAGCAAGGTTAGCATTGCAGCTTGAGTTCTGAACTGGAAAAAAAAAATTCTAAACAAGACAAAACATGTATTGACTAATCAGCTACTTCTGGGTTAGGTGCGAAAATATGTAAATATAACTTGTGTGAAGCATCCTATGTGTAACTTCACACACAATTAAAGGTATCCACATTAAAGACACCTTATGGTGAATGAGAACATTCAGCATGTGACTTACATCTCTTAGGTTGAAGGTGATCTCCAAATTACTCCAGAAGCTGTCTGAGAAGTCAGGGTACATGTCCAGCACCTCCAGCAGGTCATCCCGCAGAATCTTGTGCAGGTCGCAGTAGGTCAGAGCCCTCACATCTGCACTTGATTTTCCAGGCCTTCCATACAGACTGATTGGCTCTCCAAAGATATCGTTTTTACCTGGTCAGAGACAAAAGGACATAGAGAGACAATAAGAGAAAGAGGAAGAACTGAGATATGACTTTGTTCAACTGTTTAAATTTTTGTCTGCATTTCAATTTTATGGTCAGATCAGATTTTTTTTCTTTCATGTTTGTTGCTGACACACTGCCCACACTGGATGATTCTGGTGGGACTGTCCTGCTTTTCACACATGAAACAAACAAAAATGTTTAACATTTTTTGGCCACAATTATGATGGTAAAGCAGACTAATTAGAATGTCTAAAGAATATTCTGAATAAACAGTAGATGGCACTACATGGGTTTAGAGATTTTGCGAAGCACAGGAACAATCTGATTGTTTGGCCTAAAGATAATCAATGCAGCAGGGTCAATAAGACACAAGTACATAGAGTCACTCTGGCTTATCAAAGCAGGCCAGGGACAGGGTGGGGAAGAAAAAATCAGATGAAAGGACAAAGCCAGAAAATGAATATACCAGAAAATGGGGGTTAATAATATTAACTAAATAATATGCTATATAGATAGTAAGAAGAAATCAGGTGTTTAGCGCAATCAGTCAGGCATAATTATGCTGCGAGTGACCTTCTCATTTTATTTACGTCATAAAAAATCTGCCAAAATAAAAAGAATAAACTGACAATTGCCAATCACATTTGTGTAAAAATTCAGTTCATGCTAACATTAAACCATGAGTTTCTGCTAATCCCAATCCTGGCTAATACTGAAAATGCATTGCTACCAAAAACATGCCAAAATCTAAACAAAGTCAGCATAAATTGTATACAAATGTGATTACAAAATATGAGAAAATGCAAAAAGGGAGAGGGGAAAGCAAGAGAAATAAAATAAGTCATGAAAAATAAAGCAAATGTAAAGTGAAAGCTCCGCAAAAATCAACTTTATATAATTTTCCCTTACCTTGTATAAGCTTTAGACATTCAGTTAGTTCTTAGTTGTTCAATTAGTCGTTTTATTAGTAATTTCTAGTATTTCACATCATGTTAAGCATCCAGTATTTGTTAGCTAAATTAGCCTAGCAGTTAGAAAAAGCAAATATTAGAAGCAAGCTTAAGACACTAGGGATGCTTTGGTTCATCTGAACTATTAAATATAGCAAATAATAGATATCAAATTTTAAGGGAAAGCAATTTTACCTAAAATGGCCACCACAACATCCTCTCTAAGGATCTCGATGGAGCCACGAGAGATGAAATAGAGAGCAGTTAGTACATCTCCACTGTGCACTAGGGTGTCACCTGGGGGGGCATGAGTCGTTTTAAAGCGCATAGCCAGAGCCCGTAAACAACCTTTACTAGCCCCACGGAACGCTTTGCAGTTTTGCAACAAACTCCTATTTAAATGTAGACAGATATCAGCCTGAAGACACTCAGGAAAGCCCTTCAGTACCTGGACACAGAACAGAGACACAGAATTAGAGATACAGACAGACTAAGGAAGGAAATGAGAAAGCAATAGAGAAATGCTGAATAGAATATTAAAAAGCCATCACATAAAAACAGATATGCATACAAAAAACCCAGCCCCAACCACCCCAAACTAAATCAGCAGTCATCAGCCAAGATATGTTTGATAAGTTGGCTAATTTAGTTTTGCACTAAAGCTGAATGGGAATGTAGTTAACAAGGAACAGAAGAAATGAAATCAGCAACGTTCAAAATAAATACCTAAATAAACTACAGTTGATACAGTTATTCATTAAAAAAATATTTCAAAGCCCGTTATGTTAAAGCCTCAATTTTGTCCATTCCATACTATCACCTTTACAGTGATTGACAGTAATCATTCTGTGCTAACATCATTTGGAGTATCTTGGGACATGTGCCACAGATGAACCGTGTGAAACTCACAGCGTTCATGTCGATGCCATTGGTGTAGGACCAGGCGTGCTGGAAATATTCCTCCAGTCTCTGACGGAGGCCTCCAGGGATCTGGTGGAAGCGGATGAACTCCTTTACCCTTAGCATCTGTGTGTGGTAGCGCGCTGTGCCCGAGTACAAGCGCTGGATTATAGCCGACACATTCCCAAAGATGCTGGCATACATTAAAGCTGTAAAAAATGAACAATTCATAAAAATAACACATTGAGAGACACTATGAGTCAGTGATTCACAGTCCAAGTCCTGGAGATGCCACACTGTGTTCTCCTTTCTGTAACTGATGTATTCAACTGATTAATTATCAAGCCCTTATGACTGTTTTTGTAAATAAGAGCACAGGAAAATGTAAAGAGAGTGTTGAAGGTAAGATGTCATTTATACAATTCTCCTTTTTGCTCCAAATGCAGGTATTGACTCACAATAAAGGCACAGCTAATGTCTGAAGCTTTGGTTCTTTAGTTTTCAAATGAAGCAAAGAGGTTAATGTAACTAATATGTAATGGAACCGCTTGGCTAAAAAGTAAGGAAACTGTACACACTGTACACACTTCCCTCAAAAAAACAATGAGCTGCTAAATAATCTCAAATAAATTGACCTATTTTGTTTCTGACACTGAATGACATACTGTTCTCTATATAAATTAAGACCATAAAATGACTACTTCTACTGCCTTTGTGCAACATGCCTTTAGTTCATTTTTATTGAAAACAATATGCCACACAGTGTCAAAAACCACATTAGCAAGTCTATCTGAGATTATTTAAAAGAATGACTAATCATAAGACATGTCTACATATTTTTCCACTTTTACCAGATGTAGATGATCAGCCAAGACATGTTTGGAGCTCAAATTTAGCTTTTTTTTGTTTAGAACAAGAACTGAAAGGCTAACATTGCTAATAAACACTAAAACTCAAAAGTAACCTAAAACAGCCCAGAAAATTTCATTAAAATATATCACCAAAACACATCCAAACCACAATTAGATCTAAGTTATGGTTTTAGAGACTAGTCAGTGTGTTTTAGGACACAGCATAGCTATTGAGTTTTAGTGTTTGTTAGCACTGTTAGCCTTGTAGCTGCAGTTCTAAATTAAAGAAGCAAAAGTTAGACTCCAAACATGTCTTGACCAATCAAGTACATCTGAGGTAAGTGGAAGATACAACTTGATTGTATTTGTTTTGAAATGTTTTTTTAACACACCAAGACTGAAAAAACTAACTAATCAAAAAAATCACCAAAATATTCTTTAAAAGATTGTGTTCTGTGGTTGTACATACATGGCTGAAGCCAAGTGTAAAATGTACATTGTAGGACTGAGACTGAAAGTAGTGGAGATGAAAGTCTTACTTACAGCCTATGAGCATGACACAGATGGAGAAGATTTTCTCAGGGTTAGTGTTGGGGGAGACATTGCCAAAGCCAACACTGGTCAGACTGCTGAAAGTGAAGTACAGTGCTGTGACATATTTGTCCTTGATGGACGGCCCTGAGGTGATGTCACTGTCATTGTACTGTTTACCGATCTGGTCAGCTAGGTTATCCAGCCAGCCGATTTTCATTCCTCCAACACGGGCAGAGCCAGTGCGCTCCACGTTGCCGATGGCATACCAGATACAGGCCAGCCAGTGGGCAATAAGGGCAAAGGTGCACATGAGAAGAAAGAGGACGGCAGCCCCATATTCAGAGTAACGGTCCAGTTTCCGTGCCACACGCACCAACCGCAGCAGGCGTGCAGTCTTCAGCAGACCAATCAGAGTGGTAGTCTGAGGCTGAAAGATGGGATGAAGGAGTAAATTTAAATTAAACTACAACGGTTTGTATGTGGATGCAAACATCAGTTCCTTCCTAAATACAATTTACACAGAAGTTATAAATTAATAACCAAGTAACTAATTTTATGACATTTACACACACTTTTTAAATTGTTTTACTTTTGCTTCTAACACAAATGACAAAGACCTCATAGGTCCTCACAGAAGGAGGACTAAAATAAAAGATCCGCAAATCACAATGTATGATTTTTTAATAATTTATTTGTGTATTACTGCTGCAAATACGTATTTGAACACCTGTGAAAATCAATGTTAATATTAGCCTTTGTTTGCAATTACAGAGGTCAAACGTTTCCTCTAGTTTTTCACCAGGTTTGCACATACTCCAGCAGGGATTGTGGCCCATTCCTCCACACAGATCTTCTCTAGATCAGTCAGGTTTCTGGGCTGTCGCTGACAGTTTGAGTTTGAGTTTGAGCTCCCTCCAAAGATTTTCTATAGGGTTTAGGTCTGGAGACTGGCTAGGCTACTCCAGAACCTTGATATGCTTCATACGGAGCCACTCCTTGGTTATCCTGGCTGTGTGCTTTGGGTCATTGTCATGTTGGAAGACTCAGCCACAACCCATCTTCAATGCTCTAACTGAGGGAAGGAGGTTGTTTCCCAAAATCTCGCAGTACATGGCCCCAGTCATCCTCTCCTTAATACAGTGCAGTCGTCCTGTCCCATGTGCAGAAAAACACCCCAAAACATGATGCTTCCACCCCCATGCTTCACAGTACGGATGGTGTTTTTGGGATGGTACTCATCATTCTTCGTCATCCAAACACAGCGAGTGGAATTAAGACCAAAAAGTTCTATTTTGGTCTCATCTGACCACAGCACTTTCTCCCATGACTCCTCTGGATCATCCAAATGGTCATGGGCAAACTTAAGACGGTCCTGGATGTGTTCTGATTTAAGCAGGGGAACCTTCCTTCCCATGCATGACTTTAAACCATGACGTCTTAGTGTATTAGCCACAGTAACCTTGGAAGCTCTCTTCAGGTCATTGACCAGCTCCTCCCGTGTAGTTCTGGGCTGATTCCTCACGTTTCTTAGGATCACTGATACACCACAACGTGAGATGTTGCATGGAGCCCCAATCAGAGGGAGATTGACAGTCATGTTTAGCTTCTTCCATTTTCTAATAATTGCTCCAACAGGTGATCTTTTTTCACCAAGCTGCTTGGCAATTGCCCCGTAGCCCTTGTGGCATTTTACAATCTTGTCTCTGGTGTCTTTGGACAGCTCTTTGGTCTTAGCCATGTTAGCAGTTGGGAGTCTTACTGATTGTGTGGGGTGGGCAGGTGTCTTTATGCAGCTATCAACCTCAAACAGGTGCTTCTAATTTAGAATAATAAGTGGAGTGGAGGTGGACTTTTTGGGTCTCAAACAGGTCTTTGAGGGCCAGAATGTTTGCTGACTGGCAGGTGTTCAAATACTTATTTGCAGCAGTAACACACAAATAAATTATTAAAAAATCATACATTGTGATTTCTGGATTTATTCTTTTAGGTTATGTCTGTCACAGTGGACATGCACCTAAGATGAACATTTCAGAGATGATTCATGATTTCTAAGTGGGAGAACTTGCAAATTCGCAGGGAGTTCAAATACTCATTTTCCTCACTGTATGTAATGTATATATAATGTATGCATAAAAAAATATACTGGTAGTTGTAAAACCATCTTTAAACAATCTGTTGATCCCTACCTATATGCAAATGAAACTTTTTTTCAATACAACACTACGTAGGTCAGAACCACATTCAGAAAACACTGTACAAACCACACTGCCAACAAACAAAGCTAATGAATGAATATGCACAAAGTGCTCTTATGTCCATCATCTGTCCATTTCTGGATGTTCTACTACAGTAACCACTCTCTTCTTTACAACAGCAGGCACTGAATAACACTTCTGACAATCTGAAGATCATCAACTGCACCATGGTTCAAGAGATGGCTGAAGAGCTGTTTTTTATACAAATGGAACACATTAATCTAAAATTCAAAAGGGACCCCTTTTTAAATTCTCTACAAAAGGCTTAAAAAATCTGCAGCCAGAGAAAAAATGCATTTGCATGCAGTGCACAATTCTGAACAATTAAGCAGTTTGAAAATCAGATACTGACACACTAATTAAATAAATTAAGTTGCCTTTTGATTAAGATTTATGTCTTTTTTGATATTGGTATATCTTATTGAATTCCTGTTTTTATTGTGATCATGTAACATGAAGGCAACATAGAAGGACTTTGAAACTTTATACATAAAGTGACCATTTACTAAACATGGGAAATGTAATCATGTCTTATTATTATCACATTGGACTCGGTTGTACAGACTTCTGTAGTTTAAGCACAATCAATATTAGAAAGTTACACTAATATTTAAGCACAAAAGTTAAAACATATGTATTTCAATTATATATACATTCCATTCTATTATATTTCCATTCAAATTAATAATACATTTAAATAAATTAAGTATATTTTAAAATGTATATATTGATATAAAAAAAAGTTTTATGTAAAATGTTTGCTCAATGTTTATGAGAGCCATAAATCATTTTTAATGTAGGAAATTATGCATTTTATCCCATGACGAGAACCTCATCATTAGATTTTGATTTATTGTACTGCTTTATTATTTGTTATGCTGCCTTGTAATTAAATGGATTGAATAATCAAGACTTTATCTGACATCTGACAGTCTCTCACCTCGTCTGATCCTGATCGGAAGATCAGCAGGTCAAATGGAATGGCCGCCACAATGTCAATGAGGAACCAGCCTTTGAAGTAGTGCTGAGCTATCCGGCCAGGGTGGCTCACCACCTCATCATTGTGGTTCACATATGTGGTACGGAAGTTGATAATGATGTCAATGATGAACATGACGTCCACCACCAGGTCCACCACGTTGAGCGGGTTGCAGGTGTAGCCACAAGTGCGCCGGCTCTCCTCCTCTTGCTCATTGAGCAGGAAGGCAGCACTGTAAGGTGTGAAGACAGCCGTGTAGAGCACCAGCAATAGGATCACCCAGTCCCATACCGCCTTAAACGGACTATAGTGTAGGATGGTCCACTTGTGAATACGTGGGGCCTGGAGTTTGTACTCAGGAAGCACATCGGCACCCAGAGAAAGCACCTAGACAGTGGTAGTAATAGAAATAAAATATAAATTGATTGGAAATAACACTGGTCATTGCATGAAACTTGGATCTGGATTATAAGATGATAAGATCACAACCTCATGTATTTATACTTAGTAGACAAATGCATCTCTACACAGTAAATCTGCCAGTGTTAAATCAACACTATTAGAGTTAAATTAACACTGAGGGTGTCAAAATGTAACACTCTCAGTGTTAATTTAACTCTAATAGTGTTGATTTAACACTGGCATATTTACTGTGTAGTTAGTCAGGCACAAATCATTTTGCTATAGAGCACTGAAGTCGTCATTCTGTAGTCTATCTCACCCTTAAAATGAAGCCCTTGGATTGTTTAGTAATCAAAATAAAACTAATGTTACGTCTGAGTGTAATGAAATATGAGTTACTGTTGCATTAAAAAGTAAGTCTTCAAACTTCAACACTATTATATAAGAAAACATATTACTCCAACTGTAGGGTTCTACTGCCAAAGCAAGTTAACCAACACATGTAGCTGACAAGAGCTTGCTGCTTTGATGAGGTATTTTGTGAAGCTGCCAGTCTTCAGTCAGTTCAAAGTTTTGTAGTGTTATCTGCAATGGTAGCAATATTTGTATTGCAACTCTTTAATTGCCTTTTTTTTAGAGGATCCTGGCCATATTAGCTAACCTTATGAAGTTTGGAGCTTCACACACAGTATGATGAAAAACATCATTCTTTTTGCCATAAAAAACAACTATTTAGACTTGGACTTCCTAGTATGGACAACTACAAGATGACTTCAGTGGTCTGTGTGGTGAGTAATATGCAAACCAGCTCATATTATTAGTGTAACAATGCAGCCTGACATCTTGATATCACAATGCAAAAATAAACCACAATATGCTTTTGGGGTGGTGTGACAAAGCATTGTGAGGAATAAGTACCTATGAATTATGCCATCTTATGCAATTACATTGATTGAACATCAAAAAATTCAAAGCACCAGAGAACATTCCACTCCAGCTCATGTCACATCTCTCCCACCTCCAGCTCTCGACTCATTAGTAAGTTATGTAACAACACAAACACAGTAATATTTTTTTCTCATTTACATGTTGTATAAAACATTTAGTTAAACTAACTGCAAATCGAGTAGTATAAATTAAACCTTACATGCACTAGTTCATATAAGAAAAAAGATGTTCTTATCACACAGTCAAGTTGGCTCGTTCAACAACCATTCTAAAGAAGTTTCTTCATGAAACCCACTTATCCAGTTAACACAAAAATTCAGATTTTTTTTCTTATTTGGGATTATTTTTATTATTTTTATTCTTTATTCTCTTATTCTCTATAATATATTCTTCTATTCTGTTTATTCTTATTCTATTATACTAATGGAGAACTGTAACTATCTGCAATTTCCCTCTGGGATCAGTCAAGTATTTCTGATTCTGATTCTGAAATCTACACCCACTCAACAGCACACTTGTATTGAGTGCTTACAAGTTTGTGTAAAAACAATTGCAAAACAACTGGTTAGTGAGTTTTCTTCAATTCTGTAGTTGTATAATATAAAAGGATTTAAATTACTGTAATGCTTAAGAACAAATCTAAAGTATAAGAAGATATTGAGCCCATTTTTTACAAGAAAACAGCTATTTAAAATAATTACCCTCTGTATTAGTCATCTCATTTATCAACCATATGCATTATAACACAATGTATTGTAGCAAGTAAAATGATAATGACAAGAATAAGATAAAACAAACAGGTTCTCTATTTAGGTTAAATAGCTTGAAGTAGACTACTGAATGAGAAAGTCTCATCAGAAATGGAAAAGGTTGGTTCCTTCCTTATACAGAGAACAGTAAAAGAAAGTGTCACAACAGTATTAGGTGGGATTTAAGCTGTTGAATGTAGTTCCTGAAGTGGTTTGAGCAACCAGATTTTAATCTCTTTCAAATACATGTTGGGTGCATTAACCTTGCATTTTTTGTGGATCTCCATTCAGAGATAATCCAAATACTCAAGACACATCAAACAACCAGATGTAAATGGGATCTGTGTGACTGCAGAAATAGTAAAATACTAGTTATTTAATTAACTCAGCTCCTGCTGAATCTCCTGCTAAGTTTTATTGCACCTTGAGTCAGATCCACCTGATCGTACATTCAAATATTTTGAAGGCATGATCTGCTCACTCAATAGTTGTAATAAGAGCTAATTCATAATTAAAAGCTGATCACTGTAGTGGACTGTCATCAAATGTGTGAAGGCTCAAACAAATTTTGTAGCTCATTCACATTTTTAGACCTGTAATACAACCTTGACTTATGAATGAGGATTTGAACATCATATGTAAAAGAACATCTGCTAATTTATTGGAAATGCAGTCAACAGTACATTCATCAAAAATCCCCACATTTAAACACAAAAACAGGAAGAGTTCAGAACATACTCTAGATAATATCTCGAGAGATGCTGCAATGAGTTACAAACTGATATGAGTCAAGACATTCCAGGTGTGTGATTTGAAAAAGATCAAACTTTTAGACATAATTTCCTCGATTTTGAACCTGTCACATAGTGTCCCAACCAGAGACTGCATTTGAATGGAAAGGGTAACGGTCACACAGAAAAGATCAACAGATGAGAGGAGATCAAACGATAAAAGGGAGGAAGTCTGAAGAGATGGAGGCCTCTCTATAAACTTAACAAGAGTCATTCTTAGAAGCACTGCTGCAATTCTCATAACATAAAACAGAGAAAATAAGCACAGGAAATGATAAGAGTACGTAGTCTTAAATCAGGGCCTGAAATTCATTTTTCAAAATGGGGGTGAATTCCCCCTTAAATGTGTCACATAAGGGGGATTTCTACATTTTGGGGGGGGATACTACTGGTGAGCTTATCTACAGGTCTTACCTTGTCCTTTTGAGAGTTTTGCTGCTGTGCTTCAACTTAAGATATTAGCTGAACTATATATACACATTTTTAGCCGAATCAGCCTCGCGCTTTCTTTTCAGTGCTGCTGTATGAGAAACGTTAGCCAAGTGGCGACTTAAAGTCGACGTTTTGTAGCATTGGCTGGCAAAAGGCGCAGCACCATACATTTTACAAACCGAGCAGCTCATTTTACTGCTTTTAAGTTTGAGCCAAGGATATATTCTTGGCCAAATGGCCTGAAACTTATTTTTGGACTGCTGCTTTAGTTTGGTACCGTCACCTGTCTGTGAATCCTGAGGATTAGTTTTGTTAACATCACCTGCGCTGCTGTTTGCACTAGTCCGTGCTAGTACCCTCCCCCCCTCAGAAAATCCCCTATGAAGAAGCTACAATAAAATGCTTTTAATGGTAACTTCTACACACCTAGACAAGACACCAACATCAGTTTCATGCTTATCAGGCCTTATAGTCCACAGATAAGGGGGGAGTGTAATTTTGGCAAGTGTTATGTTAGGATTGCCGAAATCATACTCTCCAACCCCCTGAGATTCTGCTACAGCTCCTAACATCATCTCGTGTTATTGGTCTAAATTCAGTGATTCGCATCTTTTCAGAAGAAATAATGATAATGTATGCTATTGTAATGTTCTCTGACCCAGAGCTGAGTTATAAACAAATCAAGTGGGGAAGAGAGAGATATAGAAAGAGAAAGAGACACAGACACACAGAGGGTGAACAGAAAACAGTCGCTAGGTAAAATGCCAGGTAAATAGGCATATTCTTTACTGGATATAAAACTTAAGGTTAACTTTTAATTAAAGAACTAATAAACACTAATGTTACCATATTATTAATGACTGATAATAAACAAAATACTAAGTCGTACACATAGTTGTTTTGCCATTTGCTTCAAACGTGTGACAGACATATTTTGGGATATTTTAAGCTTCTGAAGGGCGGGTTTTAGACTGACTTTGTGCTGGATATTATTGTTGGACCTGGCAACCCTGGCTGTGTGACGCTCATGCACGCGAAGGGGAGTCAGATTCTAGTGGGGAGTCAGAATTCTGCACAACACCGGTGCTATTTTCTGAGCGGGTTCAATTTCAGACGATGGAGATTTGCGTTTTAGCCAGCGCTCCATGTTTGCGTTCCAACCATTCTTATCAGTGATTGTGTTGGTTCTGAAAGTTGACTGAGAGAAACACCTCAAAAGCGGAAGGCCAATGATCTATATTACTGTATAGGACGCTGCCTATTCGCTAGCATTGAGGCTGGCGCGACGTCATGGAGCCGCCATGTTGTGTGGAAGTGAAGCTTGTAAACAATGGCACAAGACCAGCACTGCTGCCTTCTCAAAGCTCTAACTTCGCTACCAATTGACCAATTGTACCAATCAAATTTAAAGTTCTTTACAAAGAGGATAAAAAGCTCTTTAACATTAATCAAAGTATTAAAATGGTTGATGACATGACAAAGCCTCGATAAGTTGCCTCTGTTGGCTGATGATGAGCGCTAGTGCCGTAGTAGCAGTATGTATAAAGCTGAAGTATGTGTTTACATCCACTGCCGCTGTGTTTGTAATGACTTATCGCGAGAACAAACATATTCACGTGACTTTATAATAGTATTTCGCATTTAATGAAAACACCGCAATTGCGAAACTTGTTCGATAAAGTTTTGCGCAAAACTGCAATGGAAACACGACTACTGACACCATCATTGTCGCTATAAAAATGCCTCTAGTCTAGTAGTTTAGAGTTCTGATGCATTTGATGACATTTGATGGAATGTGATCCCCTGGTCTCTGCTGATAGAATTCCGATGAAGTAAAACAGTTAAAGGCAAAACATCGCTTTCGTTGTTTGTGACTTCCTTCAGAGCTTGCCCTGCTTCCACACAACATGGAGGCTCCTTGCCGGCGCGTTCAAAAGTCACGTGTGTCATATCCAGTAATATAGATCATTGATCGTAGCTCTGTAGACAGAGGAAGAGTGCAGCGTCTAGTACGGAAGTCAGTCCGCCCGACCATCCGTCCGTCTCACAATCCAAACCGAGCTAATGTTTTACTGAATGTTTTCGCTGTAATTGTGTGCAGGAGTGTCCCGCATTATTAAGGCTAAAATTGCGGGAATCGAAGAAATAGTGCGCAATTCCTGCAATCCCGCACCGAAATTCAGGCCCTGATTAAATGGATGCATCTATTTTAGAGATATGTAAATTTGCAAATGTGTACACTCTAAAGTGTTCTTTAGTTAAATTAATGGTTTGACGGTACTTGTAAAAATAATGGAACCTTTTTGTTGCAATATGCAAGCATTTTAAAAAATATTCAATACAGTACAGCCATATACAACACATTTTTCATTTATGTGTTCATGACTCTTTATGGCAGATTAGATCAATTTTACATTCATCCATTTTATTTAATTGACTAATGATACACCTGAACATTACATGTACTTTATATTAGCCAGAGTTGAAATGGAACAAACCAACTTTTAAAATAAGAATCAGTTGTCTATTTAAATAACATTATAACAAAGGCTATATGTATAAATAACAATCATATATACAGTAATTATGCTACAATACCTTCTCATGTTACTGATGTTCTAAAACTACAATAAAAATCTGCCAAAATTTTAATAATAAACTGGTAGTTTGCCAACTGCATACTTTGAGCAAAAACGCGTTAAAGCCTCTTTCCCTTTGCATGGTTTCAATGGTCTAAATAAAGGCTCTACCAATGTCTCAGTATTTCATGTACTGTCAGGCAACATCAATCACTATAATTAATTATGTTTTTGCAATAAACCCTACTGGATTAAACTTGGAATAATGAATCAGAGAACAGGAAAATAATATAAAATATGACTAATCTCAAAATGATTCATGAATGAGCAGATCTTTGCATATTGTGAGAATGAAAATAATTACATTGGTGGATAATCAATCATTATTGGAAAGCCCACTACTGGTAATAACTGTAAAATGTGTAGGTCTGTGTCTGTGTGTCATATGTCAATTGGCCACAATAAATTTCAAACAAAGTCCCTGTTACACTGATATAAAACCTCTCATTTCTCGTCTATGATTAAGGATCTGTTAGTGATCACAGCGTCAGCAAACGGCTCTAATGGTCCATTAGCAAATGGTGATTATGGCTAGCTCGGGGGACCATGGCAACTGCTGGTTACCATAGAAACCACAAATTGATCAGGGTACATCAGTAATGTGGAAAACTTGGTAGACTGGGACAAAGGGACTCCCTTCACCAGTCAATGGTTGTCAGTGGTCACCATGGAATCCAAATTAATCTCAGAGCTACACTTGTCAAAAGTGGCAGCCTTGATGACTTAAAAGAGTGGCTGATGTGGGAATTTCCTGCTACATAAATAGCTCAACCCAGAAACACGGGTTGTCACCAGTCAGCTCATCACTTACTAATGCTTATTAACATCTGGCATGATAAAGATCACTGCAAAGATGGCCTATTCATGCCTATTCCAGCTGCCTAAATACAAAACAATTTATTTATGTTGTCTCAACGTCCACCACCTGCAGCACAGTTAATTTCAGCTGCAACTGTGACGTATGCTACACACAAGATATAATGTTGAATCAGAGGTGAATCAAACCACAAAACCAGCCATGACAATCTTTTTCCAAGGCAGGTGGTCTCAAAGAAGACCTGAACAGATATTTTAACCAGTTATAATATAAACCATCATAGAACCAGATCATCTTAATAACAATAAACCATCAGTCCAAAATTCCACTCCTTCTATAACCAGATATCATTTTTAACTAGACACCATCATACACTATTTTTAAGCTGTATCATTATACCCTGTCATCAAACAATTATACACAACTATATACAAGTATAATGTGCTGTATTATGTTATAACTCATTATACGCTACTGAACACTATCCTTAAATAGTTATATATTCTGCTGGATTACTGTGATTACTGACCGGTACAACGATGAGCGCCTCCATGTCCAAGTTCTCCAGGACATCATGTTCTCTACCACAACATCCGCAGGACAAACGAGTCTTCAGAAAGCCCAACAGGCCACCTTCTTGACCCCGAAACAGACACCTCCGCTCCCCATCCATCCTCCAAACACAAACAATCAGCCCTACACCAGCAACCCTGAAACTACAGTTCTGTCAAAACCAATAGGAAAGGTAGGGGAGCTGCTAACAAATGAACAGATAGAAATAAGACAAATATGGAATAAGTAGTGATAGGCCCTGGGAAACGTTATTGATGCTTAAACAGAGAAATTAAACACAGAGGGAAAGATACAACAGAGAGACACACTAAAGGCCCTCTACAATTACTCTGATCTCTCGAAAGTTACACTGAAGAACTGTAAATGTCATACAAAAGCCCCAGAAAAGTGCCTGTAAAGACTCACTACAGTCAAGCTAGAGACTTGCTATAATCACACTAAAGACCTAATATAGCGAGTCTAAAAACCTGTTAACGCTACTCTAAAGGCCTGTTATAGCCACGCCAAAAGCCTGCTATAGCTACAATAAAGACCTGCTAAAACCACGTTAAAGGCTTGCTATAACCTATCTAAAGACCAGCTCGAGCCACTCTAAAGACCTGCTATAACCACTCTACAGATCACTTAAAGCCATACTAAAGACCCACTATAGTCACTCTAAAGACCTGCTATAATATAAACCCACTGGTATGAAAATTGGATGGCAAATCCTAACCCACAAACATCCTAGCCCATAGTGTGAACATCCCAGAAAGGCTCAGACTGATCTTGGTCCCTTTTATAATTCCAGCCACCTACAACACCATGTGATCATATGGCTCTGTCTCTCTGAAAACACATCGGATAAACTAACCTATTTAGCAGGAAATCGACAGAAGGGTGAGAAGAGTGTTTTACAACACTTTCAGTAGGTCTCGCTAAATTGGAACTGAATGTGACTGTGCACGTTCCTCTCTCTGGTCTGGAGGTCCTTTGGAGTTTAGCTATGCTGTCATTCAATTCCATTCAGTTCTCATCAATTCTTCAAGTCATAAAATCATTCCAGTTGAGTATGGATGGTCAGTGATGACAGAACTTGAACAACATATCTAGTCTCTAGGCTTAATTTAACAATCATTGTTGAACACAGTGATACAAAAATTGAAGTGTTATTTATGTATATGTACAACTGGACTCCAAATCAGAAAAAGTTGGGTCAGTATGGAAAATGCAAACAAAAAACACTTACTTTGAATTTTTAGTTAACTACAGATAGAATGAACCCAAGATATTTAATGTTTTGTCTGGTCAAAATTTCATTTGTTAAAATAATCCATTCCTATTTATTAGGCCTGCAACACATTCATCAAAGTGCATTTACCACTTTGTGATGTTGTCATTCCTTCTCACAATGAAGAGACTGTTTCAACAGACATTTTGGCATCAAAAATACCAATCAATGATGTGTTTCAGGTTTATTTTATCCCGTTCTTCCAGCAAACACATTTTAAGGTGTGTAAAAATATGGAGCAGTGGCCACTTTTTGCATTTAAAAATTCTCCACACGTTCTCTATTGGAGACCAATCAGGATTATAAGCAGACCAATCCAGTACCCATGCCTTCTATTGCAGCCATGCCTGTTTTGCATATTGTTGAAAAATGCATGGACATCCCTGGAAAATATATCATAATGAAGGCAACATGTTTCTCTAAAATCTCAGTGTGCATTTCCGCAATAATGCTGCCATCACAGAAGTGTAAATTACTTTTGCCAAGGACATTGATACAACTACATACCATGACAGACACTGGCTTTTGGACTCTGCTGACAACAGTCTGGTCCTTTCCATCTTTGGTCTGGAGCACCCAGTGTCCATTTCTTCAAAAAAGGTTCTGGAATTCTTATTTGTTTGACCACAATTCACGTTTCCATTTTGTGATGGTCCATATAGCACCTACTGATAACATCTAATGGGGATCATAATAATAATGGGAGGCAGCCATGGTCTGGTGGTTAGGGATCTGTTCTTGCAACTGGAAGATTCCCAGTTTGATCACTGTGCAGGTCATGACTGAAGTGCCCTTGAGCAAGGCACCTAACCCCCCAACTATAACAGCATCTGCTAAAAGCTGTATTTTTATTTGCATTTCTCCATATTGTCCCAACTTGGTTTCTGATTTGGGGTTGCAGATGCAACATTAGAAGAACTGAGTGTGAACTAACAGTGGTGAGCCTCTGTCCATTCTGTGCACTGTCTGAATAAATGGTACTGGATGTGTATAATTTTTTTCTATCAGGATACATCACATACAATGTGAATGTACTCTTCAAGGTACATAATGGTTCGATTGTGTACCTTAAAGGTTCACTGAATTCACTTTTCCAAGAGGAAAGAAGGGATTTGAATTTTTTAAAACAGTAAAATAAATGTAAAAGTCTGGATTCAGGACAGGGTGAGTGGAGTCAATACAACTTCAAATACATTCATTACATCACAATCTGATACAGTTATATTCTTTAAGTAAAGGTCCTGAAGATGTTTCCTTCAGGGTTCCACCCCAGTGACAAGAAAGGTACAGACCCAGAGAGAGTCTGATACCTTTATTATCTGTGAGTGTGTCAGGGCAAATCTGCACAGGCAAATGAGAAATATTTTGCATACTACTTTGCATAGCCCAAACGGCAAAGCAACGACTAACTCTTCAGTGGCGGTCTTTTCAACATCTGACAATGCACTCACCATGAATTGACAATGCAATTACAATTCACTCACTGTTTGTACATGGTACAATGAAATGTTTGGTACTTGACCAGCTTAAGCTTAAAACGACACAACACTGTTTGTGCAGAATGATTCTGAGTAATACGATCCCAATCAATAGATGCAGTGAATGGATCTTGTCTTGTGTGACTACCAAGCACCACATCTGGATGCAATTACTTAAACAGTTTATTTATTTTTATTCTTATATGGAGAGTTATTACATTCACCATGTTAACACTACATTATATGCAGAGCTTCACTACACTCTTTTGCAATTAATCCACTAACAGTTGAAAAGGTCACTTTAAACTGTATCAAATGAAATGAGCTCAGTGCCTCTGAAAAGAAGCTATGAGTAGCTGTTACAGTCTGTTGCAAAAGATAACTCAATCTGACCAGCCCAGGATGACCAAAGGTGGTCATATAAAACAGCAAGAGTTAGCTTCTAAATCCTCAGTGAATTTAATACCTTTTTATCATCCTTAGTCATCATTCTTCTACCAATATAATAGGAACATTCTGTACTGATAACATCTATTTCCCCCCTCTCTCACACACACATACTCTCTTACTCTCATAAGTTCTCTTTCTCATAGTGCTTACTTATCTAACAAGCAAGGGTGCACCAACACTGAGTTTTTTACTCCTGATTTTGGAATAAAAATGTAACAGTTCTTTCAATTTGTAAGCGCTGTGAGCCACATGAACATGCTAGTACAAGTCTAGTACTTTCTATTAGCCAGAGGACCAGTGTAAGCAACATTATTGACTCTTCAAAGAGACAAACCAGTATAAAGACAGAATTATGCTGGTTCATTAAGTTTATCATTAAGTGAGCATTAAATGGGCATTAAGTTAATAAAGACAAATCAGCTGCATTTTTTGATCAAATAAATGAAACAAAGTGCTACATTAATAGTAAGAAATAGTTGGTTATTTAGCATAAGGATTTGTGACATGAGAGTGCTTAGCTAAACTTTCCATAGAGCTCACTACACCACACACACAAACAAACACACACACACAGACACACACACCAGGCAAGAACACACCAAGAGCGCACACTCGGGTCCATGTGTTAGCTGATTAGCACACACTCGCGCTCACATGCACACACATGGATTCAGTGGCGCGCAAGAGCTGAAGTTATTGATATAATCCACTGCTCTGTTTCATAATGACAGATCCGCTCTGATCTATTCCGTCTGCACGCACACAAACACACACATAGACACATACTCACTCTGACCACAAAAAATGTAAAAAAAAAAATTGGAAACACAGTGTGCTATGGACAACTTTATTTCAACCATATATATAAGCCAAGATATTTGCGAAAAGATTGGTATTCAAGAGCATTCCCACAAAGGAAGCATGATTTATTACTATTAGGGGTATACCAAAGGAGTTTAACATACAATTTGCATTGCAAATTTGCATTGTAGAACTGTGACAATGTGGATCATGCAAAATTATTATTTTATTATTCATGTAATTTGACAGTTTGAAAATCAAGAATGTAAAAGTATCAGCACTAATCACCAATTTATTCTTGGATTATTTTTGCCTACCAGCTCCAGTTTTTTTTGTAAATTGTGTATAGCAACATTTTTCTTAATGGTATTCAAAATATTATGAGAATACAAAAATATAAACACTGTATTGTAAAATATTTTAAATAAGTATCAGCATCAGTTTCTAAATTCGACCAGAAATTCTAACCAATATTTTCCCATCATGCCTCTGATTTTTGTTTGTAAATTCTCAAAGAGTGTGAACAAGCAGAACATTTCCCCTTTTTTATGGAAGTTTGAGACATTCTTAATTGTCAAACTCTTTTCCAACTTCATATAAACAGTTGACATTTTCACTGTTCCTGCTTAATAACTATGCTTATATATACTTGCACACTTACATTTTTTAATAAAACACATTAAAATCATTTGTAGTATTATAGATTTCATTATAGATTTCATTTATATATTACATATTTCAATCAATTTAATTTCTTGATGGCCAAAATCTTGGTGCATCCTTACTAATAAATGTTAGATTTTTTCATAATGCTAATCCAGGTACATCTATATCCAGTTTCTATATCGTACAAATTTGGGTGCATAAGCATCGACAGATTTGTGCATGCAGAATATCAGTTATCGTTTCATTCCTGAATTATTGGTGCATCCCTGATTCTAGCAGCACCACATTCACACATTTCTAGCGGACTGGTGGAAATCCTGACCACCCTTAGATAATTGTGTGTAAATATCCACTATTATTCAGATGTATTTTGACAGGATTCATTTTTCTCTATTACTTGTAGATTTCTGTTGTACAGTCCCTTTGAGATAAATATAAAATGTAATTTTATCACAAGGGCATAATCACAAGGTTAACTATGTATTCAACCATTTTTATCTGTTAATGCTGAGAAGTAATCACAGCCCAATGTAAAATAAGTACATTCTATTCATCCATCATACTGTAAAAAATTATTTGTTGACACAACTTAACTTAGTCAAGTTATCTTTTTGCTTTGACTCAGTTAAGTTGTAAAGACTTGACATGTTAAGTTTAAGTTATATAAACTTAACATATCAAGTCTTTACAACTTAACTTAGTCAAAGCAAAAAGATGGTATTGCTTCACTACACATGCAAACACAGAAGACAGATACATGCTTAATACAATATAATAATGCAAACACAAGTGAAAATAAGAGCATATTTATAATTCTATATTCCACAAAACACTTTCTACTTTATGGCAACTAACACAAAAAGAGAAGCTGTATTACAGCTGCATGTTTAATTAAAAGAATATCTTTTTTTTCTTTTGCACACCTGTGGGCAGTTGTACAGCAAACAGACCAGTATGGGAATAGAAGAATTAGGGAACTCCCGTTTACTGTAAACAGTAAATTTTTAAAAAATGCAGATCCAGTTATATGAAAGGAACTTCATTTTCTGTTTGACTTGTTCAACAAGTTTTAATAAAACCTTGAATAATCAGCTTTAACTACTATAAAATAAAGCCTGAGCTTCTGACAGCACACAACGGTGCATGATGAAAACAGCCCCACAGTAACAGCATGCTCATGATAACAACATGTTCTTCCTGCTAGTAGAATTCTTTTTCTCTTAAGAAATTAAAGTGAAGACTTCTCTCCAACTGGAGAAAAGTTCACAAAGTCTTACTGCCTAAAACTCCATTCCCTTCATAATAGAGCAGAACACACATTAGGTCTACCATAAAACACCTTTGACAATGGATCTATATCTGTCAGCAGCCATCAGTCAAACAGGGTCTTGACCTTTACTTACTCAACGATCAAAGACCAGGACTATGAGATAACTATCTCCAAGAGAAGAAACAAAACAGTGATAGAGGTTTTGAATGAGAGAGAAAGAAACCAGCCGGTAAAGTACAGAATAAGTACTTACAGGTTTAAGCTTTAGCTTCAGGCTCATGGTGGCATTCTGTGAGCACTACTGGGAGAGGGACCAGAGCAGACTGACACATGGGAAATACAGCGCCTCTCTCTCGAACTCACACACAGACACACACACACACACACACACGTGCGCACACCAACACAAAAAAAAGAAGCTCAGAGGGCACTGAGTGCAAAAAAAGAAAAGCAGGTAGACCACCAACTGACGGAAGTTGATATGTAACACTACACCACCTGCAGTTTAACCTGCAGCCTGAAACACAATCAGCATTAGAAATAAACACAAAACCAACATTTTCAACATTTAAGGCACAGAATAAATCTGATTTTCAACTGATTCTGCTTTTTACAACCTATACACTGCTTAATTTGGGAGAGTTGAGGTCACAAGTTTCCAAATGGCTCACTCACAAATCATATTTACATAATTTCCTGCTACTCCAGATGTAATCAACCAATACATGCTTGAAAATTTACTTTAGAACTGGAGCTTTGAAGCTAACGTTGCTAACAAACTCTAAAACTCAATAGTCACATAAATAGTCCAGTCATTTCCAGCAAAATACATCACAGCCAATCAGTTCATTCAGTCACTTTTGCCTTCTACTTTAATAGTCGCAAGCAATTCAACTGCTAACTGTATTAACATGGCAACTAATCATCAACTTTTGTGATCATGGCAGTCATACCCAATAGGTTCAAATTAGAAAAACTAAAGCCAGTTTATAAAACTGTTTTATTCATCAGAATACAAATATATACACATATTCTAACACTGCACTGCAAACTACAGTACAGACACTCACATAACAGAGTGAGCACATCATGTAATACAGACGGATCAATCACAGCAGGGATCAATGGAGATATAATTTCCCTTTTTTTCACACCACACCAAATCGAAGTTCAATTATCAAGTAAGGAACTACCCACTGGAGTTACATCACTGGCCATAACTCTGCAACAGTAACACATACAGGCAATTCTGTGTACTTTCAGTCAATTTTTTACCCTCTTCTCAGTGGACATTTCAACAAGCTCTCTGTGGGGGCATGCCATTGGAACATGAGAACATACAGTGCCCCATCATTAGAATATATACACTAGTATGTATACTAATGCATCTAAAAAAATTTAAACATTTTTGTTCATTATTATATCCAAAAAGGTAAACGGTCATATATTTTAGATTCATTACACGTAAAATGACATTCCTTGTTTTAATTTTGATTAGTGTGGTTTATAGCTCATAAAAATCAGGAACACAAAATCTAAAATTATTAGAATATGTCACAAGATCAATCAGAAAAGGATGCAATGTTCAGAAATGTCCAACTTGGCCAGATTAGGCCAGAAATGTTAAAGGCACTGGACATAGGGTTGCGTGTTTAACATAACTTTTCAGTGTTGCATGGAGAACTAGGGCAGCGCCTAAGGATTAGCAAACTGGGATGGTGATTCCCATTTTTAGAAAAGGGGACCAGAGGATGTGTTCCAATTATAGAAGAATCATCCTCCTCATCCTCCCAGGAAAAGCCTATGCCAGGGTAATGGAGAGAAGACTGGTGGTCAAACCAAGGATTCCGGAGGAACAATGCAAATGTTGGCCAGGTCTTAACAACTGACCAGCTTTTTTCTCTTTTACAGCTGTGTGAGGGGTCCTGGGACCCCTCATTCTATATGTATTTTGTGGATTTGGAGGAGATGTAGGACCAGGTGCCTTGAAGCCTGCTGTGGAGGTGATGTAGGACTTTGGGGTTACAAGACCAATATTGCAAGCGATTCAGTCCCTGTACAAACAAAGTGAAAGCTGTGTCCGCATGCTTGGCTTTAGGCCAAGATGTTGGACTCCATGAAGAGTGCATTTTGTCTCCATTCCTGTTTGTGGGATTCATGAACATGGTACACAGTTGATGTTTAAAAAAGTGATGGGAATTGGAATACTGTGGAAAAAGTTAATTTGTGTTAATAATTTACACACTTTTACTCAAAGTTTACCTTTTGAATTAAATTATTAACAACAATAAATGTTTTCACAATATGTGGTGGACGTGGTGAAATATGTGATGAGTGTGGACATGTATGTGTGTGTATTGTGTATGTGTGTGTGAGAGACGTTGACTCTGCTGGTGACCTTGGCCTGGAGGGCTAATGGAGGCAGAGGGCTGGGACAGCAGAAGACCCAGAAACACTCACTGTCCAATTCAATGTTATTCTCTCCCTTGTACACATAAACCTCAATGAACCAAAACATTATAAGCACTCACAGATGAAGTGAATAATATTGATTATCTCAGAATAATGGCACATGTGAAGGTTTGGGATTTATTAACTGGTAAGAGAATTGTTGTGTCTAGTAGATATGACAAAAGTTGGGGAAATGGGCAGACGTGAAGGCCTGAGTGACTGTGACAAGGCCTAAGTTGTTATGGTCAGGTGACTAGCATCACTGAAATATCAAGACTTTTGGGATGCTCCTGGTCAGCAGTGGTCAAACCAGTCTGTAGCATGTGCTGGACAATAAGTTCAATCAGAGTCACAACCACCTCATAACTCACAGTACTTGAAGGAACTGATGCAATCATCCTTCTACCAGATACAACAGGACAGTTCTTATACAGTCAAGGACTAGTTGGGTTAAAGCTGTTTTGGTGCATCACAAGGTCCAGCAGCATATTAAGTACATTAGAACATTGGACATAATGTTCATAGTAAAAGCAGTTGTATAAACTCTTAACTTTGACAAACTCTAACTTTAATTTTTTAAAAGCAAAATGAAATTATCAGGAAAATTACTTGATTCACAACCTTCCTGTTGTGCTTTTTTTTTTAAATATACTTTAGACCAAATCTATCCCAAAGCAATCTCTCATACAACAGGCAACATATTCCTATTCATTTCATATAATTACTTTCTGTGAGATAGCTTTTAGATGTATTAAACACTTCAGACATCTGGTTCCTATCACAACTACTGTGAATAATTTTGACTTGGCATGTTTCTCTAGAATGAGTTTCAAATTAAACTGCTCTGAATGCCTTTATATTTTGACTTATGCAAACAAAACTGAAGCATTGGTGGAATTCCCTTTAAAATACAGGTGAATAGCTCAGCAGATATAGTATGTTTATTTTCCCCTCAGCTCTAGTAGCGTTAGTACAGCAATTCTTGGTTCACGGTACAGTCACTGATATCACTCATATCAGTTATAAAATGTCCCATCTGAATACAGAACTGGTCTCATTGATGTGGCCTCAGACTAGTTCAAATCCTACTTTTGTTTGTTATGATATTACTGGAACTCTGTAAACTGCTTTGTGACAACATCAGTTGTAAAAAGTGCTATATAAATAAATTTGATTTGACTTGACTACTTAAATGGTTACGACTACTATGTTACAGAACATCTTTTCTGTGGAGTCCCTCAAAACTCAATTCTAGGTCCTTTATTATTTAACTTATTACAATTGAACAACACTTGAAAACAACATTATAATTCATAATAATGTGTCTTTAAAATGTGTAAACATTTTATGTCAAATATGCATAATAAAAGTCTAATAAAAGTCTCTTTTTAAAAATTAGTTTCACAGATATGTTTTAAAACATGATATGCTACTACTAGCTGGTATAGTTAATAAAAATAATAGTTGATTCTTTCTTTCAGTATGCAGAGAGTCCTCAAAGGCTCTCCTTTTGCTCCCTGATTAACTGCTGGAGTCTCAAAATTTTCTGCAACTAAACAAAAGGCAGATTGTTCTTGTTATTGTAAAAACTCACAGATAAAAGATGTATATTTAGGCTGCTTGTTTCTGAAGGCCAGGAACTACATCAAGATACATAAAGTATCAGTTATATTGTCTGCAGAGAGAATATGAGAGAGAGCACCACTGTCACATAAATCCCTCAGTGGATTTTTTTTTTTTTTTTATCAAATAAATTTTTGAAAGAATCAAATTTCTTTCTAATTAGTATTATGACATATTGGTAAATTATTTATTAAGCGAGTGCTTAACTCCATGCATTTACTGATGAAGTGTAGACAGATTAACTCTTCTTCTACAGAGAACATTTTTTAATGCACACTTACTCTTTATTTTCTGAATTTAACATTTTAGAAAACATAAAATGTAAAATGTGCATGAGTTCTGGCACGTTAAAATATAAATGTGTCATTTAAACAGGGACCTTAAAATACTTCTTGAGACTGTATAATTAAAGCTTATTATCAAAAGTGAATTAAAATGTAATAACTCACATGCCACACACTCATACACACACACACACACACTGTGTTTATGATTTAAATACACAGCCTTGAATGAGCTGTAGTTTGTTGGATTGATTGATTTTTCCACTGGCAGGATTACAAACTGTCTCCCATGTGCGTCCATGGTGAGGGCTGTCATCAATACAAATTCTCTTCCCTTTCTCTCTCTCCATCTCTCTATTTCTCTCTCTTTATATCTTGCCCTTTCTTTTCTCTCTCTTTCTTGTCTCTCTGTACCACTCTCTCACTCTCATTATAATCTCTGGTAATGGAAAGCATAAAATATGTCAGATCATAAACTAATACAACAGCACAGAAAGCAGAGATACATCACACATGACAGATTCATGCTGCTATGGTGGACATCCCCTACTGACCAGAGCACATTCAATTCTGTAATTTTGGAATATTCATATGTACACTTCATGGCCAAATATGCATTGATACTTGCGATCTCTGCAGGATGGGTCAGAGTGCACTAGTGTGACCGTAAACAAAGACTCAAAAGCACACACAGCCCGCTCAATACTGACTGCAGCTCTGTTTATAGGTCACTGGCCGCTTTTGAATGATGACGTTTATGTTACTGAAGTGGATGATGTCATCGACATTCGACCTTTCCATCACTCTGAGTTTCCATGGGGTCAGAGCTAACTCAATTACACATGACATCATCAAAACCTGCCAGCCATTTAGCTTTGTTTCTGAGCTCCCCATTTACCCCTTAGCATCTATTTACCCCATCGTCTGTTTGTTCAATTCACTTTTAGCCCTGATACCCATTTATGTAAATACTCATTTACGCAGTCATTCATTCACGGCATCTTTCATTTAACCAATTATTGATTTACCCCATCACCCATTCACCCCATCCCCCATTAATACAGTCATTCATATATTCAAACCACAGTGGGCTCCCAGTTATAAACAGTTATAGTAACACCAGGTTTTGAGTGATTTTATATCTCCTGAACATGGGATAAATGCTTGGACATTTGGACCACTCACTGAGACAAAAAAAATAAATACACTGTTATAAAAGCAAATTAAAGTACACTAAAATAAAGATAGGCTTGCTCAGTAGCCTATGCAGGGGTCTGTGCATTCACCCTGTTAATAGAAGACGGTGAGTTCAAACCTCATAAGTGGGGTCACAAGAGGAGGAAATGTCACAGTGTAATGAGTTTTAGCTTGTGTGGAAATTGAGTAAAATTTTATTTTTATTTATATTATTTACCTAAGCAAGTGAGTTAGAAAAATGTTTGACTAGACTAATAAGTTTGAGTTAGTTAAGTCATTAAATTAAATCTACTAAAAATGTAGTGCATAGTTAAGTTATCCTAATCATTTATTAGACCAGTGCCTTCATTTCACTTCTCCTCATTATAGAAGCAGGGTGATCAGTGGAGTCTCAATAATAACCAACCCCAATAAGAAAAAAGTTGGGACAGTATGGAAAATGCAAATAACAAATAAACATTATTTCTTAGTTTCACTTTGAGTTTTATTTAACTACAGACAATATGAATCCATGATATTTCATGTTTTCTCTGACTGACTTAATTTCATTTGTTAATATACATCCATTCCTGTATTTCAGGCCTGCAGCACATTCCAAAAAAAATTGGGATGTGAAACATTTACCACTTTGTAATGTTGCCATTCCTTCTAACAACACTGAAAATACATTTTAGCTCAAAGTATATCAAACAATGAAGTGTTTCAGGTGAAGTGTTCCATTCATCTTGCAAACATTTCTTGTGTGCAAAAGGTATGGGGATGTCAATGTCACATGCCATTTGTCATTTTACAAATCTCTATTGAGGACAGGTCAGGACTATAGGCCAGTCCTGTACCCTCTTCTTCTGGAGCCATGCATTTGTTAATTGAAAGTCGTTGTCTTAAAGACAGCAAATGTTGATCTAAAATCTCAACTTCTCTTTTTTTTCTGCATAAATGCTGCCATCACATAAGTGTAAATGACCTTTGCCAAAGGCACTGATGCAACCCCATACGATGACAGTCTCTCTTTGGTTTTTGGACTTGTTGATAACAGCCTGGATGCACCTTTTTATCTTTGGTCTAGAGAACACAACATCATTTCTTCCAAAAAAAGATCTTGGATACTAATTTGTCTGACAATACACATTTCCACTGTGTGATTGTCAGGAATCGCCGCCTCTCCGAGGACTCCATTTCCCATCATGCACCTCCGCCTTCCCAGCCCAGTTCCACCAATAGCGGCTCAGTACAAAGGTCGCATTCACCCGAGTACTGAGCCAGCTGACAGTCATTACCACAACCCTATATATACTCACCTAGCCCACACTTCCATGCAAAGTATTGCCACTCATGTGACCTTACCGAGC